>OZ005736.1:266257375-266430616 GCA_963930755.1 Eudasyphora cyanicolor
TTATTTTATTTTATTTTATTTTATTTTAATTTTATTTTATTTTATTTTATTTTATTTTATTTTATTTTATTTTATTTTATTTTATTTTATTTTATTTTATTTTATTTTATTTTATTTTATTTTATTTTATTTTATTTTATTTTATTTTATTTTATTTTATTTTATTTTATTTTATTTTATTTTATTTTATTTTATTTTATTTTATTTTATTTTATTTTATTTTATTTTATTTTATTTTATTTTATTTTATTTTATTTTATTTTATTTTATTTTATTTTATTTTATTTTATTTTATTTTATTTTATTTTATTTTATTTTATTTTATTTTATTTTATTTTATTTTATTTTATTTTATTTTATTTTATTTTATTTTATTTTATTTTATTTTATTTTATTTTATTTTATTTTATTTTATTTTATTTTATTTTATTTTATTTTATTTTATTTTATTTTATTTTATTTTATTTTATTTTATTTTATTTTATTTTATTTTATTTTATTTTATTTTATTTTATTTTATTTTATTTTATTTTATTTTATTTTATTTTATTTTATTTTATTTTATTTTATTTTATTTTATTTTATTTTATTTTATTTTATTTTATTTTATTTTATTTTATTTTATTTTATTTTATTTTATTTTATTTTATTTTATTTATTTTATTTATTTTATTTATTTTATTTATTTTATTTATTTTATTTATTTTATTTTATTTATTTTATTTCTAGGTTATTTCATCAAACAAATTTGCCATAGGTTCAAATTTTTCTGACATCATGCAAATGAAAAAGCCGTATATTTCTTGTCCCACTCCCCCATCAACGCCCAATGTCCCTAGAACATGTAAATTGAAATGAATTATGATTTCCGGTTCACGAACAATTTTATGTTCGTGTTTTTTCATGTTTTCATGTTTTTTCCAACATTAATAAATCACACATAAATTCCAACAATATAAAACAACAAATTTCCGATTACACTGTGTTACAAGTGTTTTTTTTTTTTTGAGGGGTGGGGTAGAGAGAGAAAACTATTAAAGTGATGAATCTCCAGGGATTCTCTAGGATATAAATGGGAATATGACAAAAAATATTTTTTTTGCAATTTATATATAATGCCATAAATAAAATTTGTATATATTTTTTATTGTTTATCATTTGAAATTTTTTAAATAATCAATGTTGAGCTTCCAATAAGTTCCAAGAAATGTTCTGTGCGGTAGCACAGTGTTCTAAATCATCTAGCCCAAATGACTTGACGTCATAGTTTTAACATAAACTAAGTACGTTTCTTTTCTATTTCAAAAAAAAAACAATCTCAACTATAATAAATTACCGAAATTAATAAAATTAATTGGAAAATTAAAAACAAAAAGTTTCTCCATTGAAAACAAAGCCCACATAACAAACGCAAACACTTAGAATTTCATGACGTGTACACGGAAACCTAACACACGCAGTGGGGAAACATTACCCCCAAATAGATCACAATACTGACCTCCTCATACCTCATACATTCCCTCACAGAAAACAGAAACAAAAACACCATTTACCCCCAATTTCAGAACCTCCGGTTAAACCTAACTCACAGTTAAAAAATTCATACAATTTGACAGCTATAACTGTTAGTTAGTTCTAACTGTAGGATAACCGGAGATTGTGGAATTGGCCATTAATGTCACAATAATACTTTTAGGGACTTTTTCGTTTACTAGCTAAACTTGGTGATTCCTCTATGCTCGCTGGCTGTATTAGCCCATTAGCATCAGTCAAGAGGAAGAGCAAGGCTGAAGTGGAATAACCTTCAACTTCACTGCCCAAACGAGGAAAACGTGTACCAGTTTGGCGTTAGCAGAGACAATACGCAATGCCGGGAATATGTTTGGAACAAATGAGGGTGGTTTTTAACATCCATTGTTCCAGAATACCACCCAACTCCCTCACATAACATTTTGCATTGTTGCTATAGAAGTGGAGGCCTATGAAATAACTATACACGGAGGAAAATCGTAATTTTTGATATGTTTGAATTGAAAGAAAATATACTTGGAAACGATTTTTTTAAATATTATATATTTGTTAACAAATAAATTTTATTTGAAAATCAAGAAATTTTGTTTGGAACGCATGTATTAATATATTAGAACATAATTTATTTGCAAACCGAATTTCACAAATAAAATATGTGTTTACACACAAACAAAGTTATTGTTTAAGAAGTTTTCCAAATATATTTTTCTTAAAAAGATTTTTAAAACTTTGCTGACTTGTTCGAATATTAGTTTGTTTTTCCTAGTTTTCGTGTTAAAATGTATAGCCAAAAATGCCATTTAATTTATAAATATTCCAATTCATCACTTTTTGTCAATCCATCAATGCAACTTATATTTACGAAAGATTATTGGATTAGATTTAAGTTTAATAAAATATTACAAACTTATAAAAATTATAAAAAAATGCTCTTTGAACATCTGAAAAACAGAAAACTTGTCTTTAAGTTAAGACATTATTACATTGAAAAAAAAAATAAATAATTACAATTTAATCTTTGTTTCGGAAATACTAGTTCCAAATAAAAAATATTTGAATGGGAGCATATTTTTGTTTTGAACAATATGCTCCCAAACATACAATATTTGTGTGTGTCAAATATTATATATTTGGAGTGTACCCTAAACATATGTATATTTCAAGCCGAATATGTTTGGGACAATATACTACAGAAGCGATTATTTTTCAGCGTGTAGAGTCTAATGGAATCAAATACGTGCTTACCACATGTGTGTATTAGGGCGACCTTAAATAATAAATTTTTTACAGAAACTAATCTTTAAAGAAAATTTATAAAATTCGAGATCTTCTTTTGAAATGTTGATATTATTCGGTACTTATCAGAAAAAAATATTAAAAAAATTTTTTGTGCGATTTTTAGTTTTACAATTTAAATGTAATTTTTTAAAATGTTTGTACACTCCGAATTTTGCGAATTTGTTATATTTTTACGTCTATTAATTATCTAACATATTAGCTTTGTATGGAAGTGTACCTAAAATAACTATGTGTCAAAAGTAGTTGAAATCGATGGACCTTTTAGGTGATGTATTCGACAAAAAGATTCATTGTAAAAATCACTATAGGTGCCCACAATACACTTTTATGTAAATTCAACGGTTTTTTGATATATCGTATTTATTGCTTGTTTTTGAAGTAACATTTCAAGACCAAACAAAAGTCAGTACATAACCAATAAATACGATATATTAAAAAACCGTGGTAGTAAGGAATCTTTTTGTCGAATACTTCACTTAAAAAATCCATCGATTTCTACTACTTTTGATATATAGGTTTTTTGTAGGGAGATTATCAGGTGTAAGGGGATCAGGGGAGGTGGCGGTTGTTTTGAAAGAAATACTTCCTGAAGTGTCTCTTTTATTTTGTACTTTGGCATGGAACATCTAGTCCGAAGCCTCTTCAAGTCACAAGCACAGTGGCTAGCAGCGAAAATTTTTTTAAAAAATTAAAAAAATATATAGATAATTTTAGGCCCACTTCCATCCAAAGCCAATATGTTAGAGAATTAATAGAAGTTTAAAATATGAAAAATTCGCGAAAATCGAAGAGTACAAACAACTACTTTTCTACTAATTTTGATACATAGTTTTTTTGTAGTGAGATTATCAGTGGGGTAAGGGGATCAGCGGGGGTGGCGGTTGTTTTGAAAGAAATACTTCCTGATGTGTCTCTTTTATTTTGTTCTTTGGCGTGGAACATCTAGTCCGAAGCCTTCAAGTCACAAGCACAGTGGCTAGCAGCGAAATTTTTTTTAAAAACTTTAAAAAATTAAAAAAAAAATATAAATAATTTTAGGCCCCTTCCATCCAAAGCCAATATGTTAGAGAATTAATAGGAGTTAAAAATAAAAAATTCGAAAATCGGAGAGTAAAAACAATTTAAAAAATGACATTTAAATTGTAAAACTTAATAATCGCACACAAAAATTTTTTTAATATTTTTTCAAAATTTTTTTCTGAAAAGTACCGAAAAATCCCAACATTTCAAAAAAACTAGAACGAAAGTTCAGTCGGGTAAACCGACTTATGAATCCCCTCACATTGAGTCCCAAAAAATATTAGCAAATTTATTTTTGTGTTTTAATTAAATTATTATCAATTTAAATTGCATGTAATAACTGTAAGTATGTACTGGTATTAAAGTTATAAGCTATTAATTTTTGGTGTAAAATGGTCCATTTGTGTGGGAGGTACCAAAAGGGGCGTGTCAATAACGCCAATTTCTCTGGATTCTAGGTACTATAAAAGCATTACACTGTACGAAATTTCAAGTATTTGTATGCACTGGTATTAATGTTAAAAGCTGTAAACTTTTGGTACAAAAAGGTCCAGTTGTGTAGGAGATACTAAAAGGGGCGTACCAATAACGCCCATTTTTCACCGTATTGTAGGTACTATTAAACCATTACACCGTACAAAATTTCAAATCTTTGTATGCACTGGTAATAAATTTATAAGCTATTAACTTTTGGTTCAAAAATGTCCATTTGTGTGGGAAGTACCAAAAGGGGCGTGGCAACTTGGCCCATTTTTCTTGAGGTAATAGCGACTAATAAACTAATACTATGCGTAGAATTCCCTAAGATAAGATATACAAATAAGTAGTATAGAAGTTATTTAATAATCAATATTTCCGGAAATGTTAACAATTTGTGGGGGAGGTACTAGAATGAGTGGACCAATATAGCCCATCTTCGAACATAGCCGGAGATAGAAGAAAATATTACCACATAATTTGAAGTCAATCGGTTACTCCCTTAGAGAGTTATCGTGCCAGCAGACAGATGGACGGACGGACATTGCTCATTCGACTTAAAACGATCCAAAACGGATATCCGCCGAACATACTTAGGGTATTAGGTCACTCTTTGATGTGTTACACTTTTGGTTCGTAGCAAATGATATATATCCTCTTCTCTAAGGTGAGGGGATACAAATGGGTCAAAAACAAAAATTTTGTTTCATATGACAGACTACCTTAATTTTTGGTAGCAAGCCGTCATAGGGCCTAAGGCGAAAATTACAAATAAGTTAAAAATAAAAATTTAGGATATAATAACTGATACCATATGACAGATTAACGGGCTGTTTCTGTATTTCTAACAAAAGTGTCTGCGAACGAAAACCAGTCACTCACTTTCGTCAGGAATTTGGTTTCTCTAACGTTCTATCGTTCGTTCGCCTGGCCTTACATCAATGACGTTAGCAATTTACCAATTGGAAAATAATGTAATTGCCAGATCAACAATTTCACAACTTCCGGTCTAAAAAAGCACACATTTTTGTATGGTCGACCTTCTTCTACATCTCTGAACAATTTACACTAGCGGTGGCCAAAAAAGCAAACCTGGGTGGTCAGCTAATCTGCACCAAGACTCTCATTTCTTTCTCTCTCTCTCACGTCTCTCTCATTGTGCACTGATACTTTTTTTCCATCTTAGCGAGCAACCAATATTGACTTCTTTATGCCAAATTATGTACACAATTTTATTATTATTTAATTGTTTTTACCATAATTATAAATATTAGTAGAAACGTTAAGTATCAAACCTACAGTCAAATTATTAGCGTAAACCAGTTATTTTTGAAGAATTTTGTAATTTACCTTTAATTGGCCTACTGGCTTTAAATTACATTAATAAAATTAAATGATATCTACTTATTTTTTGCTTTTAATAATGTCCATTTTGTCATTGTTCCTATCAGGCGACAAATAAAATAATGTGACTCGATCTGACATTTGTGTTCGCCGAGATGACAGCAAAGAGAGATAGAGAAACCAAAATTTGCACTGAAATTATTAGGTTTTCGTACGAGTTCATTATCGTACGACTTCTCGTTGTGATGGTAGTTAGTGAAACCCAAATCAGCTGTTTGTCGTCTGGCAGGCGAACGAAAGCAAATTTTTAAGTTACAGAAACAGGCTGTAAGACAGCTGATGATTATTTTCCTAATTTCATAAATTTAATTTTTTAAACAATTTCCAAGTTATGAACCTCCATTCTTACGGAGGCAGCGGCAGGACTTAAGGAAACGTTAAAGAAATCCTCCGCTTAAATAAAACCTACTTTTTGGGAAAAAAAAAACTGTTGTAGTGGCGCTGGCGAAATTTCTTTAAAAAACGAGTTGTAATAAAATATTACAGAATTTCTATAGCGTAACCGTTAAGTTGCCGTAACTGTAAAGTTGCAACAATTTAACTTAATTTTAATTTAAATACTCTTATTTGAACATGTTATACATAGTTAACATGCATAGTTTTCATTGCATTACACAAATTTCACAGAAAAAATTATAAATGAGGTCCACAAAAATAAATAATACTATTATATATAATAGTTACAATAGTAATGGCTTCAAAAAAAGTTAAAAATAATTTTTAGTGGTGGCCCCATTTTCTTATTTATATACATTTTAGACATTTTATACAATTTTTGATATATTTGGATGGGATCAGCTGATTCGTTACGCTGCGACTACAGTTAGGATTGCCTAAACCAACCTTAATTTTTCGTAGGAAAATTTACAGTTTTTGTCAAAAATTATATTACGAAAATGGGTCAAAAATAAAAATTTAGTATATAATAACTGATGCCATCCTATATTTGCCGAATTTCGTACTGATCGAACATAAAATAAGGTTTCTACAGCGCTTACATGGGTAACATATATATGGCGGCTATATCTAAATCTGAACAGATTTTCCCCAAATTTAGTGTTATCTCTAAGTATATCAAGAGACTCCGTCAATTTGTATGCAAATCGGTTCAAATTTTGCTTATACGGTGCATATATGCCAAATCGGAGGTACATACATATACGCGTACATATATGGGAGCTATACGTAAATCTGAACTCTATTTGAATCAATAGGGATCGTCCTTAAGCCAAAAGAAAGATATGTGCAAAGTTTCGTTTAGATCGGACCATAATTGGGACCTAATTACAAGAATACATGCACAGCTGTCTGACGGACAGATGGGTATAGATAAATCAACTCAAAAAGTGATTCTGAGTCGATCGGTATAATAAACGTTACAAAAAATTCACAAAGTTTTAATACCCTATACCACAGTGTGGTATAGGGTATTAAAAAAACCCTTCGGTTTATATTGAGAACCTTCAGTTTATATTGAGAATATTCCCATAAAAATCTATTCTAATTATTCTAATTTTAACGACAAAAGATATTACATCACTTTTAAGAAAATCACTAAAATGACATTACTCCAAAAAATATATCCCTTGTGCGAAGTGAAATACAAAAAAGCTAAAATATTTGCCAATTACTGCCGGCGCCTACAACACTCCAGTCTGAGATGTCGTTCAATGCCCTTTTGCCCCAGTGTAGAGTAATGGATACATAAACGAACGACTGTTATAAAAGCATTTGACAGAAAAACAAACCAGGAAATTTCATTACGCAGAACTCGCACACATACACCCAGACACACCGCACCGCACCACACCCCCAATCACCCACAAAACAACAACATTCGGCAAAGGCAACAACCAAAAATTATCGAAAAAAATTTCAATAGCAAAGTTCAATGAACTCAGAAATTCGAAGCAAACAGAGCGAGTCGAGCAGAGCTATACGCAATTTTTACTGACGGTGACGTTAACGTCAGCGTTGACGTCTTATCGGCATTGAAGAGTGAGTGCCTTTGTGATGATGACGTGTGATGAAGCTAAATTGGCGGTTGGGAGGATGTGTTGTGTGATGACGACGACCATGGACGACTGCGTTGATATCGTATTTGTTGTTTTTATACCCACCTTCCCTCTTTCGCTATTCTCTCCAGCATGAGAGGAATTCACACATACATATTTGCCCTTAAACAAACACATGCGCAGACTATCACGAGGTTTGAGGAATGTGTATTTGCTGCGCTGTTGACGAAATGTGTTGTTGCTGCTGTTACTTTGCTCATCCCCTCTCACCACTCCCTCGCAAACATGGATAAAATACATACCCATGGTGAAAAGGAGAAAAATCCTTTGGTTTGTTTCATTACTTCGCCCTCAATGTTGTTGGCGTTGTTTTCTATGGGACAGTGAATGCCAGTGTGAATGCCTTTTACTGTGTTCCTGGTGCCGTTAAAGCAGGTGGTGGTGAGTTTGATGACGGGCAGGCGGACTATACATCCGTGAGTTTTGCAGCAGGTATTCAATTCGACGAGTTTGCTTACTCTTCTCGCATTTATTAATGACGGGCGAAAAACTCTGCAACGATTTTGGCAGTTTGGTTTTGTTTTTGATTTTATTAGTTTTGTTTTGTTTATTATCCTCTCACCTTAGAGAGGAGGGTATATACATATCAATTGCAAAAGTGTAACACATTGAAGGAGTGATCTAAGACCCCAAGTATGTTTGGCTTCCGCCGATTTGGATAATTTTAAGTCATTTGAGCTATGTCCGTCCGTTCGTCTGTCTGTGTCTGGCTGGTGCGCACGATAACTCTCGAAAGGATTAACCGATTGACTTCAAATTTGGTATGTGGTAATATTTTACACTAGATGGGCCATATTGGTCTACTGCTTCCAGTACCTCCCCTACAAAGGGTTTAAATTTCATTGGAATATTGGTTCTTTAATAACTTCGATACTACTTGCTCAAATCTTCTGAAATTCCATACATACGGGTCTGTTCTGTAATCACGGCGATTTGATATCACGGTGATTTTAAAATCACCGGCGATAAATAAAATAAATAAAATAAATAAAATAAATAAAATAAATAAAATAAATAAAATAAATAAAATAAATAAAATAATTAAAATAATTAAAATAAATAAAATAAATAAAATAAATAAAATAAATAAAATAAATAAAATAAATAAAATAAATAAAATAAATAAAATAAATAAAATAAATAAAATAAATAAAATAAATAAAATAAATAAAATAAATAAAATAAATAAAATAAATAAAATAAATAAAATAAATAAAATAAATAAAATAAATAAAATAAATAAAATAAATAAAATAAATAAAATAAATAAAATAAATAAAATAAATAAAATAAATAAAATAAATAAAATAAATAAAATAAATAAAATAAATAAAATAAATAAAATAAATAAAATAAATAAAATAAATAAAATAAATAAAATAAATAAAATAAATAAAATAAATAAAATAAATAAAATAAATAAAATAAATAAAATAAATAAAATAAATAAAATAAATAAAATAAATAAAATAAATAAAATAAATAAAATAAATAAAATAAATAAAATAAATAAAATAAATAAAATAAATAAAATAAATAAAATAAATAAAATAAATAAAATAAATAAAATAAATAAAATAAATAAAATAAATAAAATAAATAAAATAAATAAAATAAATAAAATAAATAAAATAAATAAAATAAATAAAATAAATAAAATAAATAAAATAAATAAAATAAATAAAATAAATAAAATAAATAAAATAAATAAAATAAATAAAATAAATAAAATAAATAAAATAAATAAAATAAATAAAATAAATAAAATAAATAAAATAAATAAAATAAATAAAATAAATAAAATAAATAAAATAAATAAAATAAATAAAATTTACATTTAAGTTATTATCGAAAAATTCGATTTACTTAGAAAGTTGAATTTTACACGATTTCGAAGATGTGTTCGAAATAACAAATTTGTTTTCGATCACATGTGACATTTTTGACACTTTATAAAGATAAAAATAACCAGCTTAGCTTTTGTTTCCTTCCAAACAGTTTTCACTTTAATTAATTCCACACGAACTCTTATCTGCAGATGTTAATAAACTCTATGGCAAAAAAAAGTGATCATGACCGCGACCATGACATCTACATCACGACCACCACCGCCGCATTTATTTTCATCGAATGTACGGATATTCTACGCTGAGAAACGGGAAAAAGAAAAGCAAAGAAATTGAAAGTAAAACAACTGGAAAAACAACAATAGTAAGCACAAAGCTTGATAAAGAAAATATATTTTTATATTACTTTGCATTATTAACCAGAAATAGCAGAAAACAACAACATCAAGATCGACGCTGGATTCAGCAGCAGCGACGACAGCATATTAACATTGAAAAAGTCATGATCAAGATCAGCAACAACAACCACAACAACAGCAATATCAACTTTTAGCTTCTCTTTGCTGCAGCAGCACTGCACTGTACTGCACTCGCTTACTCACGTTACAAAGTAAAAGCCAGAATGATGAGATGGAACGAAGGAAAAGAAAACTTTTACTACTTTTCCTTAAGCGAACAAGTTGAAAGCACAACACGACACAACGTCGCGACGTCAGAGAAGAAGGCAAAAATAAGCGCAAGAAGAAGAAATAAGTTCATTGATCTGATTTTCGCTGATATTTTGTTTTTCGTGCACAGCAGGTTTTTCTTACGAAATTAATTAACGATTTTTTTTTCCACCAAAGCTTTTTGTGAAAAACATAATGTAATTTATTGCGAAATGTTTCTTCGGTGACTTCCTGGTTAGTGCTGCTCTTGGTTGGTTGGGTTGGTTGGTTGGTCTGTAGATATTCGTAATAGGCCTTTAATGAGTTAAACCACATCCGACATTAGAGGGGACTCATTTGTTGGTTTGTGGCTCACCAACAAAAATACACAATGATGAATATAAATAACAAGAATAAAGTGCGATTACTCATCACTACTGTGTTATGGTACATATTACATTTATCTCGTTTTGGGTGGAAACAATACATTATGACACAGCAATTGGTGTCATTCTAAAGAAAAGTTTAATGACAAAGAATATTGACTAAGAAAAGTCATAGCACTGCTCCCCATAAACAAATGGTAATGGAACAACTACAGATATGTCAGATGAATTATTATTGATTCAACATATGTAATCAATTTCGTTGAACGCTATATTTAAACAATACATTTTGGGCAAATTTCGAACATGTGTTCGAATTAAATATTCTTAATAAGATTTGAATTTAAGAAAATAAAAACAATGTTAAAAGTTGATTTAAGCAAAATCTATGCTTTTGGGAGATCTTCGAAAATTCGAAGTTATGTTCGAAAATTATAATTTCATATTTATTGATTATTTGAACTATTTTCTTAAATAAATGTTTTTAAAGACACCATATTTAAGCAATAAATTTTAGGCAATTTTCGAACATGTTATCGAATTATATATTATTAATAAGATTCGAATTTAAGAAAATAAAAACAATGTTAAAAGTTCATTTAAACAAAATTTATGCTTTAGCGAGATCTTCGAAAATTCGAAGTTATGTTCGAAAATTATAATTTCATATTTATTGATAATTTGAAATATTTTCTTAAATAAATGTTTTTAAAGACACATATTTAAGCAATAAATTTTAGGCAATTTTCGAACATGTTATCGAATTATATATTATTAATAAGATTCGAATTTAAGAAAATAAAAACAATGTTAAAAGTTCATTTAAACAAAATTTATGCTTTAGCGAGATCTTCGGAAATTCGAAGTTATGTTCGAAAATTATAATTTCATATTTATTGATAATTTGAAATATTTTCTCAAATAAACGTTATTTAAAGACTTTTGAAAATTCGAAGTTCAGTTGGAAAAGTACAATTTCAAGTTCAGAAACATTTTTTTAAAAATTTTGCATACCTCAGATACGAAACAAATCGAGTTAGGTACCCTATAAGGAATTTAAATTAAATTAAAAAAAAAACAACAATGTTTAAGGATGTTTAAAATAAAATCTTTCGTTTTTGGAGCACTTTCCAAATTTCAATTAATGTTCGAAAATTATGATTTTAATATTTTATGATCTATGCACATTATATGAAATATATGCATAAATAATGCCTTTTAAAAATTTTAATTAATTGGTAGTTATGTTCGAAAAATGTAATTTCAAGTTCATATATTCGAAAAATGCACTTCACATAGAGTTAATTTAAACTTAAAACAATGTTAAGGGTTTTTCTAATAAAATCTTATTTATTGGATATTTGAAAATTAGAAATTTATTTTGTTTTGCTTATGTATTTTATAATTTCATTTATGCATCAAAACTCGAAGTTCAGTTCGAAGAGTACAATTTTATGTTCGGGAACAGTAGTAGCAGAATATTACTTATTTCAGATATGAAATAGTGAAATAAAATATCACAATAAAAAATTAAAATTTCAAAAACAACAACAATGTTTAAGATTGTTTTAAATAAAATGTATGATTTTTGGGAATCTTTCAAAATTCGAATTTATGCTAGAAAATTATGAATTTAATATTTTATCTATGCACATTATTTAAAAGGCTCTCTAAAATTCTGTTCGAAATGTTTAATTTCAAGATCATATGTTCGAAATATTCACTCCGCATACGATTTTAATTAAAGATAAATTTAAAACAATGTTTATATTTTTTTAATAAAATCCACTTTTTTTGTTTGATTTTCGAAAGTTCTGTTCGAAAATTATGATTTCATATTTAATACAACATTTGCATTTTTTTTAAATAATTGCATAAATTCTTGCATTTTAAGGACTTTCGAAAATTCATAGTTCAGATCGAATAATACAATTTCAAGTCCAGAAATTTTATTTGAAAAATTTTGCATATTTTGGATAGAAAAAATCTAATTAAGTTCTCTTGAATAAGTTAAAATTTAATTTCAAAAGCAACAACAAAGTTTAAGATTGTTTTAAATAAAATTCGTTCAGTTCAGTTCGAAAAGTACAATTACAAGTTCAGGAACATTATATGAAAAATTTGAATCAACGATCAAATCACAATAGATTTTAGGCAAATTTCGGAAATTCGAAATATGTTCGAATTATATATTCTTAAAAAAATTAGAATTTAAGATCATTTTTTGGAGATCTTCGAAAATGCGAAGTTATGTTCGAAAATTATAATTACATATTTATTGATTATTTGAACCGTTTTCTTAAATAAATGTTTTTTAAAGACTTCTGAAAATTCGAAGATCAGTTGGAAAAGTACAATTTCAAGTTCAGAAACATTTTTTTCCATACTTCAGATACGAAACAAATCGAATAAGGTACCCTTTACTGTTTAAGGATGTTTTAAATAAAATCTATCTTTTTTGGCGCTTTTTCCGAATATGAATTAATGTTCGAAAATTATGATTTATTATATTATATTTTATGATCTATGCACATTATATAAAATATATGCATAAATTATGCTTTTTAAAAATTTTAATTAATTGGTAGTTATGTTCGAAAGGTATAATTTCAAGTTCATATGTTCGAAAAATGCACTTCACATAGAGTTAATATAAACATAAAAACAATGTTTACGGTTTTTTAATAAAATCTTTTTTGGATAGTTTTTGGAGATCTTCGAAAATTCGAAGTTATATTCAAAAATTGTAATTTCATATTTAATGATGTATATGCACATTACTTGAAGTATATCCTTAAATATGTGCACTTTAAAGACTTTCGAAAATTCAAAGTTCAGTTCGAAAACTACAATATCAAGTTCTGGAACATTATTTGAAAAATGTTGCACATTTCAGATATGAAATGGTGAAATATAATATCCGAATAAAAAATTAAAAAATTATGAAATTCGAAATACAACAATTGAAATTCGAAATTTTCCATTTGAAATTCGTAATACACCAATTGAAATTCGAAAAACATCAATTGATATTCGAAATACATCAACTGAAATTCGAAAATGTAAACAAATCTGTACATTAGATTGAGTAGAATTAATTAAATCTTAACATATAATGTGACGAACAAAAAACATATACGAGTAGATGCTCTTATCTTTTATGAATATTTATTCAAAATTAGTTGAAACAAAACATATTTAAATATTTTAATATTAAAGGTTTAACACAGACAAATTGTATCACTTGAATGCTACCCCATCTAATATACAGCAATGATTTTGTTTACATTTTTAGAATTTCAAATGATGAATTTCGAATTTCAATTCATGTTTTCCGAATTTCAATTGGTGTATTACGTATTTCAAATGGAAGAATTCGAATTTCAATTGCAATTTTACGAATTTCAAATGATCTGTTTCGAATTTCAATTGATGTGTTTCGAATTTCAATTGATGTTTTTCGAATTTCAATTGATGTTTTTCGAATTTCAATTGACCTATTTCGAATTTCAAATTTTCGAATTACAATTGAAAATGGTGTAGAATTTATTTCGAAAATTAAAATATCATGTGAAAGTTACATTATTATTAATATATTTTGTATTAAATTATAAATTTCAGAGATTTTAGGAAATTCAAATTTACGTTTAGATTTAACTTCAAGGAAAGTTTATTTGCCAACTTTTTGCAAATTAACGATATTTATAAAATATACCATTCCAGATATGATATTTTAAATTCAAGATTTTATCGAAAATTTATTAGATTTTTTTTT
Organism: Eudasyphora cyanicolor; assembly: GCA_963930755.1. Lineage (NCBI taxonomy): Eukaryota > Metazoa > Arthropoda > Insecta > Diptera > Muscidae > Eudasyphora > Eudasyphora cyanicolor. Next base: position 266,271,836 of record OZ005736.1, read on the forward strand.
AATAAAAATCCATATTTATCCAAATATACGTTAAATTTCAAATTTAGTCATCTGGGAAGGTAATTCAATCAATAATGTGTTTTTTAGAGATATTCGAAGTTATTTTCGAAATTTTGAATTTTGTAAATTCTTATGAACACTATTTCAGTTGTTATAAGAAATAATTAACAAATTTTTGGATTATAAATAAACTTATATTCGAAGTTATGCTATACCACAAATTTGATGGTCTATGAACATTTAAACCTGCTCAAAAATTTGGTCAAAGGCTTTAACGCAGGAATGCTACAAATATTCGAAGTTGAAACAGTTTCATAATATACTTATAAATGCGTCAAAATTCGCAGTTCTGTAGTCTAAAATTCCAACATATGCTCATAGTTGTGCATTTTTTAAATCCCAGTTTAAGAAATTCTATATGTGGCTCTCATACTTTTTAGAAATTTTTTTTTTTTATATTTTATAACTCAAAACATTATGAATACAGATTTGTAGTGGTTAGATTTTCGCGGCTTTAAAATAAAAGCTTCGAAGTTTATCAATTTTCAGCATTGCCATATTCCTTTTTAAACCCAAAAAATCAAATTATAGGATATGAATACTAAAAAATACATTAAACTTACCTAAAAAGTCTGTGGTATATAAGCCGCATTGTCTCTCAGGGGTATAATCCGTTTAAAAAAATTGCGGCTTCATTGACTGCCATGATTAGCATATATTTTTATTTTAAATACAAAATCGGGAATATAAAAAGTGGTATTTTTATTGTATTTTTAAGAACTTCTTGTTGGTAATTCATTTTATTTTTTTTTTAGCTTTTCATTGTGGATTTTTTTATATATAATTCACAGTAAATTGAAAATATTTTCTCACGTATTAATTTCTCTCTATTTCTTCACATATTATCGATTCTCAAGATGCAGCATTCGTTGATGGGTATTTATATGTATTTGGGACACTTTTTATATGTATTTGGGAATTTCATTAACTTTGAAAATTTCACTTAGATAAAGAAATTTTTATTTCGTTTTAGACATATCAGGTTAGAAAAAAATTAAATTTTTGTATTTTTTTCTTTTTTATTTTATATTTATTTATTTTTTTTAGATATTTTTTGACACTACACTATTTTTATTATTTTTTTAATTTATAAATATTTTAGTTGCATATATGTATATATATATATTTCTTAGTTTCTATAAATTTTGATTTCTTGTAATTTTTTATATATATTTTTATGCTTTATAAATCTATTTTGGTTTTCCACTTAGGCGATTTTTTTGTTATTTTTGAAATTTTGAACACAATTAGGTATCGCTTAGAAATTTACAATTCTTTAGCTTTTAATTTTTCATTTGCTATAAGAAACCAAAGTATTTTCTACTTTTGGGGATAATTTTTAACTTAATTTAGGTTAATTATTTTATATTTTATTTACAATTTACATTTATATTTTTTTTGTAGAATTATACCACATGTTTAAGTTCACCATCTGCAAAGAAATGTAGAAGAGATAATTCGAATTAGTAATTTTAATAAAATGTTGTTAAATAATTAATTTAAAAATTTTGTGAATATAAAATATTCGAAAACATATTTTTTTCTTTAAGCATAAAACTAAGTTGAATTGAATTCTTTAATAAAATTTAACTTTTGTGCTTCAAACAACTGTACTGTGTTCAAAAATCAATAATTTTCTTAAATTTTTATAGAATTAACGAAAGCAGTCATTTAAAAATATTAAAAAAATGTTTAAGAAAACTACTTTTTAAAAATAAAAAGTCTTTCCTATCGCAGTTGCTCCAGAATTTTCTTTTTAATTATATGCGAAAAATCATTCCTATAAACGAAAATAAAAAACATTAAAACTAATTGTTTTGGATTTTAGTGGTAAATTAGATGTTCACTGATCTTCGCAATGGATTACTAGAAATTTAAGAGTTTTATGTAAATAATGAAATAAAAAAAGTTTAGGTCGGAAATAAAAAAAGTTTAAAAATAACAGTTTATGTTCGAAAACCTAAAATCTTCCTTTAACTCGAAGTTACGAGTACGCATGGGGAATTTCACGACAAATCGACGGTTTCAAAAAAAAAAATCGGTTTTAATTTTTCCCATTTTTTGGTGGATCTGAAGAAACGCTTTGTGGCTTTTTTTTAGATTTTTCCGATAACTCGTTCAGTAGTTATTAATATTTAAAAAATCGTTAAGATATCACTCTGTGTAACCAGTTTTTGGTCATAACTTCTTAAGTTGTGGTTCGATTTGAAAAAACTTTTTTGTGAAATGTAGGTATTTTACGGTATTTTCCAGATAAATATTTAAAAAAAAGTTAACTTTTTTTCATCAACATATGTACATAAATGTTAGAGTTATTAGATCTCACGTAATGGAATTACGATACGAAACGGATGCGAAAATTAGGCCCCAGTTTAATAAATAAATCGATAATTTCTTCATTTTTATCATGGGAAATTCTAATCCAGCAAATGATCCTATTGAATTTATTTCTTTGAATTAATTCCGCATTAAATTATGCAGATTTTGAAATTCATATATAAATGTTAATACAGTTATACAGCTATAAACTATTCGATGTGTCCAAGTAGTCTACTTTTTCGAACATTATCACATTTGTCATGGTTTGTCTAAGTTGAATTTATTACTTTTTAATAGTATCGTTGTCTATTCTTTCACACTTTCCCTCTCTCATCCCCTTTGCCAGAGTCTATTCTTCAAATTTCAGTTTCGGTTTCGTTCTATTGTTATTGCCCCCCTTTTGTTTATTTAATTTAGCAACTTTTTCTGAGCTATTCTCTACATGGAGCGCTCTCAAGCATTCTCGTCTAGGGTTCTTCATTCTTATCTCGCTATAGTAACAACAAGTTTTTTTTTGGTTTATTATCTTTTTTGCCTTTGAAGGTCAATGTACTCTAAAGTGGCTGGTGTATAATTTTTTCCCCATTTTTTTGTTTATTCGACATATTTGTTTTCATTTTTTTTTACTTTGAGTATAGTTGTTGCTTGCGAGTGTATAAATTCGCTGATTCGTATTTGATAGAAGAAAAGAAAAAAAAACAGCAAATAAAAAATGTTGGAATAAAAATGCATTTAATTTTGTTTTTTATTTGTATTACTTCTAGATTTTTTAATAAACGATGATTTATATATTAGGAAGTGTGTATGAATTAGTCACCATTTAAAGTGGCTAAAAATAATTGTACATTTTTTTATTTCAATACAGGTGGGACATACATAATATTGAGGGTAATAGCTTAACTAAGCGGATGTACAAACTTGAACTGTGTTCAAAAGTCCAAGAAATGGCCAATAGTTATTCATCTCTCATCTGGATGGACTACTTTGGGAAATAATTAAAATTAACCAAAATGAAAATTTAGTTCATTTTCTCAATCAAGAAAAATGTATGACAGAGAAGTTCTGTCCAAACATTTGTGGGGGATCGCGGGACTTTTAAAAACTATTTCAAAGAATCATTTTCCAAACAAAAAAAATATAAAAATGAACGAAATCGAGGACCTAAGAATGCAGAGAAAAAATTAGAGAAATTTCTATTCAAAGCCCAAAAATGGATCGCCAACTTTATACTTCATCTCGAAGGACCATTTTTAATAATAGCTGATAGTCAACCTTAGCGGGATGATAGTTATTTACCCATTAAAAAAAAGTCATGATAGTGAGAAATACTAAATACTATACAAGGTCAGGGAATTTAATATTCACTTTGTACATCTCTGCTCGAAGGACCATTTTTTAAGAAAAGCTGAAAATCAGCTTTAGCTGGCTGACAGTTTATTTTTACCATTAACAAAAAGTCATTATTATAATAACCATTACGATAATAAGAAAGCCTATACACTAAGTACTCTCCAAACAAGAAAGGTGGATCGCCCGTCGTTAAGAAATCACCTCGAAGGACCATTTTCAATAAAACTATAACAAATAAGCTAAATCAAAGTTCATAAGGAAATACAAAGGCACAGACAAAATTATATTCAAAGTCAGGGAATTCGATACTCACTCGAAGAAGAATCATTAAACAGAAGGACAGTTTATTGTTTTATGATGTATGTAGAAGAAGTTCCTGTCAAACATCAGTAGTGGTTCGCATGCCTTTTAGCAACCTTCTCGAAGGACCGTTTTCACGAAAAATATAAAATAGGAAAATCGAAGGATATAAGAATGCAGATAAAAACGCAGAAAAAAGTTATATTCAACGTTCGAAAATGTATAGCTTACTTTATACCTCATCTCGAAGGACCATTTTTAATAGTAGCTGAAAATCGACCTTAGCGGGAAGACAGCTTATTTTTATCATTAAGAAAGAGTCATAATAATTACGGTTGCTATTAAGAAAAAGTCATGATAAAAAGAAAGCCTCTGCACTATGTGCTCTCTAAACATGAGAAGCGCAAAGCCCGCCTATAAGAAATCATCTCGAAGGACCATTTGCAAGAAAACTATAAAAAATAAGCTAAAACGAAGTTCAAAAGAAATTACAAAGGCAAAGACACAATTCTATTCAAAGTCAGCGAATTTTATACTCACTTTCTAATTCTCTATTCGAAGGACCATTAAAAACTGAAAATCACCATAAACATAAGGAAAATTTATTTGTTTATCGCACGCCTTTTAGCAACCTTCTCGAAGGACCGTTTTCATGAAAAATTTAAAATAGGGAAATCGAAAGACCTAAGCATTCAGATAAAAACGCAGAAAAAGTTATATTATACCTCATCTCGAAGGACCATTTTTAATAATAGATGAAAATCAACCTTAGCCGGAAGATAGCTTGTTTTTACCATTAAGAAAGAGTCATACTAATACCCGTTGCTATTAAGAAAAAGTCATGATAAAAAGCCTATACACTAAGTGCTCTCCAAACATGAGAAGCGGATAGCCCGCCGATAAGAAATCATCTCGAAGGACCATTTGCAAGAAAACTATAAAAATAAGCTAAATCGAAGTTCATAAGAAATAACAAAGGCAAAGACCAAATTCTATTCAAAGTCAGGAAATTTAATACTCACTTTCTAATTCTCTACTCGAAGGACCATTAAAAACTGAAAATCACCATAAACAGAAGGTAGCTATAAGATTGGGTGCCGTTCGCCGACTCCGAACGAAAGAGGTTGGGATTGGACCTCGACTCTTCACGGTGAGAGGTGCATACCTACGCAGTATGTATCCATACAATTCCATCTGCGTGAAAGGACCATTTCAAGACGAACATTAAAATCAATCCATATCACAAATATAGAAATAGAAGAGTCAAAAATGTAAACAAAGTTCGGTTTAAAGTCAGGGTATGAATTATCCACCTTCCATGCCTCTCAAAGGACCATTAAGAAGAAAATGAAAATTAACCAAAAGGAATTCTGATAATGACAAATTCAAAATAGTGAACAAATCCTATACCATAACTTCACTGTGTTATAGTAAAATGCGTTCTATTCAGTGCTACCGCTACGCTTTGAAGAAGATTGGTGAATTCTGTTCGGGTGGATGTTGTCAACAAGGAGGACATCCCGTCGCGGCCCAGGGGACATGCATGCATTCCGGATATACCTATAGCCTATTTGGAATCCGTCAGTAAGATGCTAAAGGTTTGCATTTCATGCCTTCAACCGACAACTGGAAGGTCGGTCGATTGGATGATGTGGATGGGTTTCGGGAATTCCGAGTATCTACGACACCTCGTCAAATCCGGCTTTATGTATACAAGCGCGATTAGAGAGGAAATTTGAAAAATACTCTTTCATAAAACACTGGTGTAATATCTACAGACGAGCCTTCCTCTTGGCAAGTGTCAGAGCTGCATCTGGCGGGAACTTGCTTTTACACTTTTCCGATGTGCTGGGATGGATGGAGAAGCTCTTCATCACGGAACCGGAAGAATCCTATAGGGATGAATCCGATGAGGATGATCTTCTTGCGGACACAGACGACGAGGCATATATAACGGCGGTGACGACCCCTGGCAATGGTCCGACTTCTACAGGTAAACCTACACCACTCCAAGGCTGCATCAGCGTCCAGGAACCATGGTTGAGAAGAGATGGAATCCGTGAGTAAAATGCTGAAGGTTTGCAATCCCGGGTTTCAACTGACAACTGGAAGGTCGGTCTATTGGCTGAGGCGGATAGGCTTCGGAGACATGCAGTAATTATACTGAATGCCGAGTCTCTATTCCAGCTGGAAAAGTCCGATGGTATGGTATCATATGGAAAGGAGGCTGGTATCAAAAGCGATAAAGGAAGAAATTTGCAAAATACTCTTCCAGATAACACTGGTGTGGTATCCAAAGATGAACCTCCCTCTTCGCAAGTGTGAGAGTAGTATCTTACGAGAACTTTGGTGCGAGGAGAAGCTCTTCATCACGGAATCGGATAAATCATGTGGGTATGAATCCGGTGAGGCTTATCTTCTAGCGAACGACGAGGGATATATAACGGCGGTGACGACCCCTGGCAATGGTCCGGCTTCTACAGATAAACCTTCACCACTTTATCGCTGCATCAGCTGCCATAAAAGCCCTCCGGATGCAAGGAAAGGCTGACCTGGTCCTAATTGTGGAAACATGGTTGAAAGGAGATATGTTATGTGGGCTTAGGAAGCCAGGTTTTAAGGTACAGGCAACGGATGACGTAGAACATGTATACTTATACTTGCCAATAACAACCTTGTTCAGCCATTCCCTATATGTATAACTGGTGCGTTGAGAACGACACCAACTAAGGTACTAAATTGTAAACTACATTTAATGCCGCAAAGACATTATAGCAAGACAATATGCAGCGTGTACTGCTATTAGACTTAGGTCACTGTCACTTTGATCAAAAAATGGGTAAGGACATTGTGTCTAGACACAATGTCTGACCTTCCGGGCATTGTTGATTGCACTATGAATGAACCACTTTTCGACAAGAGTCGTATTCCTGGTAGAACCGAATGGAATGGTCGTATCCCAGGACTTAGGATATTCATTATCTTCTATACAGACGGTTCAAACTCAATAACCAAGTGGGCTTTGGTGTCTTTCTGAGCTATCACTTGCAAAAAGACCGCCTGATCACTGTAGGCTTTATCAGGCAGAAGACTTAGCTATTAAAGAGTTAGTGGAATGGCTGAAAATCAATGTTCTGACCGAAGTCGGTATAAATATTTTCTCTGTTGGTCAGACTGATATCAAGTCCCTGAAAACTATATTCCTGGGGCCAAATCACAGCATTCCATATCGAGAACTTTTCCATCGAAAATCCATTTAAATTTTTGTTAATAAGAAAAAGGGAATATTGAAATTAATTAAAAACTATCCAGATAAGCTTTATACTCGTAAGAATGTATTTAAACAATCTACTCGAATTCGACAGAAGCTATACTCGATAAACACATTTCTATCGAAAAGTTCTCGATATCGAATGCCGTGATTTGGCCCCTGAATTCAAAAAATGCCCTCGACTATTGTTGATCTCTTAACGAGATGGCTGAACAGCCACAGGGACATACCAGGGCACTACAAGACAGTTGAACCTGCACGACTAGGAACTAAATTACGCTGAGGGGCATTTCAGCCCGTGGTAACACTAGGGACCTAAACTGGTCTATGTGAGCTTGTATAAAAAATACGGCTGCCACCCTAACCTAAAACTAACTTACGCGCTCCAGGGGAAGTGGAATGGAGAAATATACGGCAACACATTTCAGGGGGTCCCTAGTCAGGGACTATATTCATTCCAAGCTTATGAGGCTCGACCTAGACTAAAAACGCAACAACGTTGTCAAGACCGGACGTCTCACTTATCGTCGTGTCTGTCATGACGAGTCACTGTCTTATTGGACGGCACGCAGAGAGATTGAAGGTCTTGCATAATGACTTTTGCAAAAGCTGTGGAGACGAAGATGATGAGGAATCATTAGAACAACTTCTGTGTATGCCCCGCTCTCTCAAGAAGGCGGCATGCAACCTTATTATTATTATTTCCTTTCGATCCTATAAGGATCATAGGGCCATTACAAATTCTTTCCACTCAGATCTATCTAATGCTAATCTTTTAAGTTCACTCCAACTCTTGTTACGTGTAGTAGCTTCCTTCTCTATCTGGCGGAGCCATGTGTGAGCTGGTCGCCCCGGACTTCTACTTCCTTGCCGATTACACTCTATGGCCATTTTTGTAATGTCATCATCGGGTTTTCGCAGCGTGTGCCCGATCCATCTCCATTTTCTTCTTAGGATTTCATCTTTGGTTGGGATTGGGTTTGTTGTTTGCCAAAGGCTACTATTGGAAACCTTCTGTGGCCAAAAAATTCTCAGGATTGTGCGCAGGCAGCGGTTTATAAGTACCTAGATTGCATTTATATCTTTGCTTGCTGCATTCCACTATTCACATCCATTGAGAATCGTGAATTTGACGCAGGAATTAAAAATGGTCATCTTTGTTTTGGTCGATATGTTTGCCGATCGCCATATGGAGTAATTGCCAGCATTTATTCGTTTTGCAATATCAACACTCGAGCCACCATATGAAGTTATCCTAACTTCCTAGGTAACATAAAGTTGTCACGTCCTCACGGTATTGGTTGTTGATTCAGAGACTATTCGAGTTAGAGGTACTTATTCGCATTACCTTAGTTTTTGCTATATTTATTCTAAGGCCTCTACTTTAGATGCCTCTAACTGCATTGCGTTTAATTTATTTTGCATATCGTCAGATCTGTGTGATAGTAGAAAGATATCGTTTGCATAATCCAAGTCTTCAACCTTAGGATCTTATTTAGTTGGGGAGTTAGCTAACATGGCTGCTGTTGGAATCCGTCAACATATGAGCTTTTTAAAGCATTCCGATTGGTTCAATGGGATGGGCTAGGGATAACTTATGTTCTCCCTTACGTCCCTAACCTATACAACTCAACTCGAAGAATCATTTTCAACAAAAGAAAATAAATTAAGTGATATTGAAGTCTATTAAGATTTACGCTGATTAGTCTTCTGAATTGTGAAGACAAAGTAAACAATAATTGTTTCAATAACCACAATCATTTTCTGTTTCTCATCTCAAAGGACCATTTTTATAAGAAAAATCAAAAAATAAATACAAACCGCTGACAAAATACAGTTACATTTTAACAACCCATCTCGAAGGACCATTTTCCCAAAAAGTCATGCATCAAAGTCTATTAAGATTTAGCAGAGTGATAGGTGATGATAAAGTTCTGTTTGAAAGCCAGGGGATGGGTTTTTTTATCACACTTCCTATTTCGAAGGACCATTTAAAAAAAATTCAACCAGAAATGGAATACAGTTACCTACTAAGAAATAATAGTGATTGTTTTAAAGGCTATACATTAATATTTCCCAAACTAACAGGATGGATCACTTGATTTTTATAAATCTACAAGTTGATCATTGTCAAGAAAAGATTAAGAATCAACTGATACCGGTAATAAAATTCATATAAGTTCCACTGTTAATAAATATTATAAAGAACATGAATGTAAGAAGGAATTCCCAACCCAGGATAACAAAATTAATTTCTCTTTAAATGTCACACCAATTGTTGAGATTTTCTAACAACTGCGACTTATATCAATTCCTTTTATCTTCCTACAGTCAGTGTTTTGTATATCCCATCCTTTTGAAATAAAATATGCCAATATTTTTATTATGTTTCCGTATAATTGCCATAACCCAGAAAACAACTTGTGGAAATTAATAATAATTATTTTTGTTGTCATTGGCATTTTATCATCTAAATTTCATAATGTTACAACGTTACGTAGCAATAGCCGTGACATATTAGACATCTTCTTTTGATCTCTAAAGTCAATGACTTTTTGGTAACGTAAATACTTTCCAGGGCATATGTATACAAATACGTGTTGCCACGGGAAACTTCAGGAAATGAGTTTCGTGTACTTAAGCACGATTTGTTATGTGATTACATTTGACCTTTCACCTTTGTGAATTTAATAAACAACAACATTAATTATGTATGTATATATGTAAAATAAAACAAGTAAGAAAGTTTCAGTCGGGTAAACCGACTAAGGTATACCCTCACTTTGTGAGTAATGTAATATTGAATATTACTCGAATTATTCTGTCAATTTGTGTGGGAGTTACCAGAAGGGGTTTATATAATACACCTTTTTTTCGCTGAACATTAGATACTTTAAATTCATTGCACTGTGCCGACTTATAAGCATTTATGTGCACTGGTATAAACGTTATGAGACATTAAATTGTGGTATGATTTGGGAATTTTTGTGTGGGAGGTACAAAAAGGGGCGTGGCAATAACGCCCATTTTTCACAGGGCTATAGACACTATAAAAACATTACACTGTAAAAAATTTCAAGTATTTGTATACACTGGTTTTAATGTTATAAGCTGTTAACTTTTGGTGCAAAAAGGTACCTTTGTGTGGGAGGTACCAAAAGGGGCGTGGCAACAACACCCATTTTTCCCTGGACTGTAGGCAATATAAAAGCATAATACTGTACAAAATTTCAAGTATTTTTATACACTGTTATTAATGTTATAAGCTGTTAACTTTTGGTGCAAAATGGTGCATTTGTGTGGGAGGTACCAAAAAGGACGTGGCGACTTCGCCCATTTTTCTCGAGTTGATAGCGACTAATAAGCTAATACTATGTGTGAAATTTCAAAAGATTCGAATAAGTAGTATAGCAGTTATTAAAGAATCAATATTTTACAACATTTTAACCCTTTGTGGGGGAGGTACTAGAAGGAGTGGACCAATATGGCCCATCTTCGAACTTAGCCGGAGATAGAAAAAAATATTACCACATACCAAATTTGAGGTCAATCGGTTACTCCTTTCGAGAGTTATCGTGCGCACCAGCCAGCAGACACACAGACAGACAGGCAGACAGACAGACAGACAGACGGACGGACATTGCTCATTCGACTTAAAATGACCCAAAACGGATTTCCTCCGAACATACTTGGGGTCTTAGGTCACTCCTTCGACGTGTTACACTTTTTTCCGTAGCAAATGATATATACCCTCGTCACACTAAAGTGAGGGTATAATGAGGATAATTGCGCAAGTTAGTTGATATGGAATTCCTGTTGAATTGTATATACACGTATGTAATTAGTCTCAGGAAATGATGTCATGTGTTAGAAGAACATAATGCGGAGTACCCCAAAAGATATCAGATATTAGGGAAAAAGTTATATTCAACGTCCGAAAATGGTTAGCTTACTTTATACCTCATCTCGAAGGACCATTTTTAATATTAGCTGAAAATCAACCTTAGCGGGAAGACAGCTTATTTTTATTATTAAGAAAGAGTCATAATAATACCCGTTGTCAGTAAGAAAAAGTAATGAAATAAGAAAGCATATACACAAAGTACTCTCCAAACATGAGAAGCCAACCTATAAGAAATCATCTCGAAGGACCATTTACAAGAAATCTATAACAAAATAAGCTACATCGAAGTTCATAAGAATTTACAAAGATAAAGACAAAATTCTATTCGAGGTCAGGTAATTTAATACTCACTTTCTAATTCTCTACTCGAAGGACCATGAAAAACTAAAAATCACCATAAACAGAAAGACAGTTCATTTTCTCAGTAAGAAAAATGAAAAAATAAGCCTATGGTACTCTCCGAATATCAGTGATGTATCGTTTGTCTTTTAGTAAAACATCTCGAAGGACCATTTTCAAGAAAAACCAGTAAAGAATGGCAAAGGTCAGGCGAGTTCGACTATATGATACCCGTGGTGCCCCGCCCGTGTGAGGACGTTGAGCATGTGCTTTGCTACTGCCATTTGCATAGAACTTCAGAGACTTTCCTGGTTTGGGATTTAGCTTTGAAGGCCGTGAGTGGCTTGTTTCATCACCTGAAACGTTGGCATGTGCTGAGGAGATTGCTCGCCGACAGTTCGCCGAACACCTATGAGTATGTGATTTTGTCTTTTGGGTTACCAGTCCCCGGTGCTGTATAGAGCCAACACTGGAAGTAGCATCTGTTACGGAACCTGATCAGAGGTTTCTGGTATCACGGGTACATGTATTTTGAGTCTATGAATTAGGTGCTGTTGGGGCTCGGCCAGGCCAATCCATAAGATTGAGTGCCGTTCACCGACTCCTGCTGAATTGTATATATATACACGAACAGAACAGAATGCAGAGCACTGCAAAAGATAGCATATATTAGGGTTACAGCCAGCTTTGACAGCTTACATAGACCAATGTAGGATTCTAGTGATATCACGGGCTCAGATGCCTCTCATAGAAACCAACCTGCCAATAGTACGAATATTGGTACCGGAAAAATCTGTCAGACTTTCTAGAAAGGCCGACCCCCGGATATATCGTGGTTTACTCAATGCGGGACAGTAGCAAAGCAGGTGCTCGATGCTCTTCACCTTTTCCTCATATCCAGAGCTCCTGCAGAAGTCATAGGACTCAATACCTAACCTCCTGTCATAACTGACTTCGATCAGCCATAACTGAAGCTAACGTAGACAGTTGTTTCCTCTCTAGTAGACAGTTGTTTATCCTGCTCAGTGCGAATGTTGTCTAGCTACCCAACAGGTGCCGATTTTTGACAATCTTTCATTGGATTGGCAGATTGGCTTGCATAGTTAGGTTACTTCCTGAACACAACGAATCAATCGAATCAGTTGGTAGCCTGCCTCCTGGAAATTCAGTCGCTATGGAGCGTTTCTCCGCTGCGAGAGTATTTGGTAGAAAATGGGAACATTTTATAGGCTCTTTTATAAATTCAAGAAGTTAGTTATCGTTAGAATCGCCGTACACCAAAGTCGTCATTTTACAGTCTCTTTTATGAGTTAGTGAAGAATGCGTTCTTCAGAGGACTGAACTGAAAATGGAGAAAATCCAACAAAAGCCGAATGGGTTCCCTTAAGCAGGAAGTACAAAATACCAGCTGTGAAACCATGTCCTTAGGGTCGCCGAAATGCCTTTTCTAACTATGCAATATATCTTGCTTTTTGATGGACAGGCAGCTAAATTCCAAGCTCAATATCCTGGATTGGACAAAGAAAGTCACAGTAGTCACCAAAAAGCCGAAAGAGTTCCATTCAGCAGGAAGTACAAAATATCAGCTGTAGAAACCATGTCTTTAAGGTCACCGAAATTCCTTTTCTAACTGTGCAATATATCTTGGTTTTTGATGGACAGGCAGCTAAATTCCAAACTCAATATCCTGCATTGGACAAATAAAGTCACAGTAGTGATATATGCATGTAATGAAGCAATATACAGAAAATGGACCCATAATGCTCTGCGAATTTATTGCTTGATGGACGCCAATCAAAAAGTCTACTTACAGCAATGTTCTGACTAGGTTAGGTTAAGAGTGACAGCCTGTAAAACAGACTCACATTATGTTACCGCAGGGACGTAAGGGTAAACAGAAGTCATCCGTAGCCCCTCCTGTGGAACTAATTTCATTGATTTAAAAAGCTCATAAGTTGACGGCTTAAAACTTTAGCCATTTTTACCCACTCGGCAAAGATATTAGAGTCTAATGCTGCATACCTCCTTCCAGAAAGAGTGAGGCACATACACAGAAGGTGTTCTGTTGATTTCTCATGCCATTCTTCTCCACAGCTTTTGCAAAAGTTATTAGGCAAAATCAGCAATCTCTCTGCACACCGTCCAATAAGGCAGTGAAACGTCATGACAGACAGAAGGGCACGATCTCACCAGAAGAGCTTGCAGGTCGCTAGAGGCAGAAGAAGAGCTACCTTACAGTTCCGTGTAAGGTAGTTCCTAGTCTTGCAAGTTTATCTGCTTTCCAATTACCCGATATGTCCCAGTGGATCGGCACCCATCTCAGGTGAATATTAAACTGTTCAGCCATCTACTTACGAGATCTGCAACAGTCGAGGACAATTTTTGAATCCAGGAATATAGTTTCCAGGGTCTTGGTAGCAGCCCGACGAGCAGAGTAGATATTGATACCGAATTTGTTCAGAACATTAACTTAAGTTCCTCAGAAAAGACACCGAATCCCACTTGCTCGTTGAGTTTGAAACCGTCCGTATATAAGTTAACGAATCTCCTATGTCCTGCGGCACGACCATTCCATTCTGCTCTATCAGGTATACGAGTGAGATACTTCTTGTCAAAGAGTGGTTCAGTCATAGTGTAATCAATAGTGTTCGGAAGGTCGTGCATTCTGTCCAGAATGACGCTATGTTCGTAGAGATTTCTTAACCATAGCGACATTCCCTAAGTCTATTCGCAGTACATGCGGCATATTGCACTGCTCTAATGTCCAGCGGCATTAACTGTAGTATAGGTTTAGGTAACCTAAACTGTAGTATAACATATAAGGCCGGGTTAGGCAAACTTTACCGTAATTTAACTTTAGCGCCGCCGTAACGTTGCCCGCTGGAGCAATTACCCAAAGCTTGAAAAACGTGCTGTATCACTCAGACATTCACAACAAAAATAGCAACAAATTAATTTAATTTTATATTTATTTGCTACTAATTTATCATTTTATTAATTATTTATCATTACTGTTCAAAAGTTTAACATAAATTTATTCTTTGTTCATTAGTTTACTAATTTTGTTTGCAAATGCAAATCAAATTTCAGCAGAATCAGCCGTCCGTTTACGTTTCGTTTCCGTTGGCTAATCGTTTACACTGATTTCCATATGTCAGATTGAATCAGCTGATTGGTAACGCTACGGGGGCGTTGCGGTTACGTTTGCCTAACCCAGCCTTTGGTGCCTCAGTTTGTGTCGTTCGCAGCGCACCGAAGAACCTTGTTTAGCATCGCGCAGAAGGTGGATTTCTGCTGAGCTATCACCAGATGTCAATTCTGTGCAGCATTATCGGTCTGACGGGTTCAGAACCCAGCATTTTTCTGTTGTATAAAGACCTACATCAGCCTTCTCTGCTTTTTCCTGAATGTTGGGTTTGTATAAGTATAACATCCTGTCTAGTGAAATACCTAAGTATTTTGCGCTTTCAGAGAAGAGATTTTTAATACCCCCAAGAAGACAGGTGTAACTGATGGTACCTTATTTCTACTGGTGAAAAGAACTAGTTCCATCTTGGTCGAGTTAATACCAAGTTCATTATCGGAAGCTCATATTGCGGCTGTATGAAGGGCGTGCTGTAGAATGTCTCTACCCAGAAAAAAATTTTCCGAAAAAGCAATCGAGAAGGGAATTAAGCAGCTTTGTGGGCACTAATTCCCCACTCGCTTCCCTAACCGATTCTTTTTATAATGGGATGAGACTTTCGGAACTAATTCTGAATTGCTGAAAAAAGAATGTCTTCCTTTTCGACTTTTTCACCAGTTTAGAAATGTAAAAAAAAAACATTTTTTCTTTAGTTTTTAGTTCTCTCTATTTTTAATTTTATATTAATAAGTTTTATTTCGATCCAACGAGAATTTGAACCCGGATTACTTGTTTCAAAACAGTGCATGCTAGCTCTCTGTACCACCAAAGGTCTCGCACTCATCAACGCTAAATTCTACTAACTATTAAAGGGAGCGAGATTTTTTCGATAGCTTCGCTTCCTTTTTGGGATTTTTGGAATTAAGCTGACAATTTTAGAGTTCTATTTTTAGATTCGGTTACTTATGCAGATTTTTGAAATTAAGTTCTCCATTAGAAAAGCCAGCAGAAATGTAGCACATTATATTCCGGAAGGAAAAAATACAATGAAGAATTAATGTCTTGGTGACAGTTCTACAGCTACCTCAATAGAATGCAGAGAGCAATGCTTAACTGAATCTTGGCAAACGAAACTGGAAGTATTTCTGGGCGACTCAGTTACAAATATAACCAGTAATTTTTTACTGGGTAAGTGTACTTGGGAACTTCCCTCTAACAGCTATTGCCACGTCATCTGCATTGGCAACAACTCTGACACCCAAAATCTGCATATAAAACAGAATATTGTTTATGGAGAGATTCCATAGCAGAGGAGACAGAACACAACCTCCCATCCCCTGCTGACAAAACTATGGAGGTCAGTCGAACCTTATCTAACTGAAATGCGTCTCATAATGAGACGTTATGAATGAACCTACTTATACTGATATCTACCGTCAGTGTTTCTAACGCGGTAATTATAGCGGCTGGATTTATGTGATTAAAGGTCCCCTCTATATCTAAGAAAGCTACCATAGTATACATTCGGTGGACCTGCCCCAGCTGTAGCCATGCTGTTGATTGGACAGTAGCCTGTGATCAATTTTAGTCCTAAGTTTTTTTTCTGTTAATCCTCTTGGGAGCATAACGCTTCCACAAAGCATCTCCATCTTACATGGTTTGAAGCCGTTGTTTTTCTTTCCTTTTTTCCTTGTAAGATTGTTTTGTCTTAGTTCTTAGCTCCTATATGGGACGGCTTTTCCGCTTTTAGAATGAAAACAACCTTGGTTTCTCTCTATTTTTTTTGGTATATAGACCTGATTGATACAACATGTGTAGATAGCTCTGAGTCAGAGAGCAATTCTATCAGCCACTGTCTGTAGCTCCTCCGGTTAGACTTTGTCTGGTCCTGGCGATTTTTGATAGCCCAAAGAACTCTAGATTCGATTACAATATCGCTGGCGACCTCTGATGGCTGCTCTTCAGGCATTCCCAAATTGAAGTATTCAATGCCTCTTCAGAGTTGGTCGGGAAATGTGTATCCAGGAGTACTCCCAGATATTCCTCACTGAACGTAGTGCAAGAACTACACGGTGTTAATTTAATTTAATTTAATTTACTTCGCATTAATTTCATAATTTTCATTGCACAAATAAATCGCAAAAAAATCTTTTTTTGTCAGAGTTTTACTGATTTTTTGGCAGCAGGTTAAAATTTGAGTTTATGATCACTTTTTAAACAGCTGTTACGTAAACTTACCGTCCAAATTAATTCAGCAGGATCTTGCATGCGTTTACGTTTCGCTATCGTGCGGTAAACATTACTGATTTGGAAACGTTATCACTGATATGGAGTTTGGACCAGCTGATTCGTTACGCTACGGTAACGTTAGGGTTAGGTTTGCCTAAACCAGTCTTAAATCTCAGCTACGTTGTGTAGCTGTGTCATTTGTCAAAAAATGTGTATATGTATATATTTTCAAGAAGTTTGTTGATATTGTAGTAATAAGTATTAATCATATCAACTTACCTTTTATTACACTTATTTTCTCTTCCAATCCCTGGAATTGTTGTTATAACCAGAAGATAAATGTTTTATAAAGTTTACAAAGAACACAAACTGTGGCAGACAGGCGGCAATAATAATGGTATGACTGTACGTATGTATGAGTAATCCACTTTAAGCTTAAGAAACAACAGAAATTAATCCAAAAGATGCGCAGCAAAAGGTGGCAAACGTGTTAAGTTACACACCAGCAGCAACAGAGTTGTAATCCAAGATCCAACAACGACTTAAATGTTGTAAGCACTTTTTTGCAGCGGCAGGGAGTAAGGACAGGGTTGGGGGTGGGGGCGGTTAAATTTTGATAGGGATTTTTTTCCTCTTGATTTCTTGGGAATTTGAATTTTGTTGTTTCACATTAATGTAATTTTATCAACACGTTTTTTATTTCGTCGATTTTTTTCAGGTGTTAAGAAGACACAAACCCGGAGGAAATGTAACATGTAAAATGATATTTTTCAAGTACACAGAATATTTTAGGATTTTACGTGAGCTTGAGGACATTTTCTGCTAACTTTTGCTTTAGCGCTGGAAAGCAGGAATTTTTTCATAAATACAAGGTTTGCACATATTTATTGAAATTTTTTAAATTATGTAAAGATTTACGTTGAGCACATTTGAAATACGTCTTTTTGGTATACATTTTCACAATTTTGTTATTTATCTATTTTTAGCCAGATATTGTTTAACACACACCGGTTTCTGGAACTCCATATTTCATACTCATATGCGAACATTTTCTTTAATTTTCATTATTATTATTATTTCTACAACTGTATATATGTAATTAATTTATATTAGTTTTGGTTTTTGCAGCCAGCTCTGTAAAATAAACAAAATAGATTTTATTAAATATATCCGGTTGATATAATTCCTAAGTCGAATACCTGCCTTCAGGATCATCAAAGGATACGGATTACATATACTCAATTAAATTCTTAATTATATCTGAGACTAAGCAATCCTGCATTCAAAGAAGGAACTGGGATTCGATCTCACCTTATTAAGACATGACAGAGATTATAGCTAGATATAGTCACAACTATTGAAATGCAGCATATCCTGGGGAACTGCAAAGCTAATGAACTTGCTAGGAAATGGACGACATTGCAAATTTGCGAAGACTTTGCATGGAATTTCCACTGTCCGCATGCAAGCTTTGGTTTAGGCAAGAGACAACAAGGCACGAGACAATACGATGGTCAGAAATCGGCACCTGTAGCGCGGCTAGACAAATCTGGTCAAGATACGAACTGAGAAGGTCTACTAGGGCGGTCCAAATTAGCCGACCAAACAAAGAAAACACAACAAATTTGGGAAAATTTTTCTTCATTCAACATAATCTCCTTTTAGCTCGATACACTTTCCAACGATTTTCAATAGCTTCGGTACCCTGTTTATAGAACGCACTATCTAGCTTCTGAAATTAGCCATTAACCACAACATCCACCAGTTCATTGCTGGGAAATCTTTTTCCATCGAGCCACTTTTCCAAGTTTGGAAACAAAAAATAATCCCAGGGAGCTAAATCTGGCGAATAGGGTGCGTTCTGAAACAATTCGAACTTTAATTCTTTGTATTTGGCCATCGCAATGGTGGATGTGTGAACTGGTGCATTGTCTTGGTTGTGAGCAAACGCGGCACCCATCTGGCGCACAGCTTTCTCATTATCCAATTTTCCGTCATTAGGTCATGTATAGCACTTTTTAAAATTTGGCGATTAAGGTGCGTGCTGAAGCAATTCGAAACATTGCAATAGGTTATGTGTGAACTGGTGCATTGTCATGATTGTGAGCAAACGCGGCACCCATCTTGTGCGCAGCTTTCTCATCATCAAATTTTCCCTGAATATACGATGTATAGCACTTTTTGAAATGCCTATGACTTCAGCTAGCTCACGAACCTTCAATCGATGGTCATCCAATAACATTTTGTGGATTTTTTAGCCATTTCTGGCGTGGACACCTCAATTGGTCGACCACTACGGCGTTCGTCTAAACTCTGAAATCCAATTTTTTATAGCTGTAAATGAAGCAGCAGACCCAAAGTAAAATCTCGGTTTTAATATTGTTTGGAATGAAACCTTTCAAACGAAAGTATTGTATTACACATCGGTGACAAATTTATTCCATGTTTACAAATTCACTAAAATCGATTACTTTAAAGTGCTCAAAAAAACTAAACAACGTGGCAAACTAACTTTTAGAAGGTTGCCACATTTCACGAAAGTATTTTTTGCAAAGTACTACCACCGAAATGTCCCCTCGCACTAGAGAGGAAAACACTGTATATTTTAATGTCAGTTCTGACGGGGCACTGTCTGATAGGCCAACACACCCGAAGGTTAGGTATAAAGTCCAATGACTTACGCAGGAGCTGTGGTGATGAGGAATAAGTGGAAAGCACTGAGCACCTGTTTTTCCGCCGTCCCTCATTAAGTAAACGATGTCTTGATATACTGGGATCGGCTATTCTAGGAAGCCTGACAGATCTTTCCGATACAAATATTCGTGCTATTGGTAACTTTCTTCATCAAATAGTTTGGTTTCGGTGAGGGGCATTTAGTAGCAATAGTATCTGCCACCCTAACCTAAATCATGCTTTAGAAGGTGCGGAAACCTGCATTTGTTCTCATATTTGATATCGGAAATTTAATTGATAGATAGTAGAGTATAGATAGATATAGATAGATAGTAGAGTAATAGTAGATAGATAGTATTGCCCGCCGCTTCTCTTTGGACACTTATCATCTCTCTCACTAGGCATGTTGCAGAATGACTAACAATTAATGATCTGACAAAAGTCGCTATCAATATTTTCTGTGATAGTCAGGCTTTTATAAAGTCGCTATAACCTTATTCCTGAATTCAAACATTGCCCTCGACTGTCGTAGATCTCTAACGAGTTGGCTGAACAGTTCAATATTCATCTGATTTGCAGTGCATTTGTTCGCCTATTTGACATACGAAATTTTACTGATAGATGAATGATATTCTGATAGTCTGGCCGCTATGAAGTCCCTTATTCATGAATTCAAAAACTGCCCTCGACTGTCTTAGACCTCTAACGAGATTGCTGAACAGTTCAATATTTACCTGATTTGACTGCAGGGCCATCAACTATAAATGCGGATACCTGCATTTGTACCCTGTCCCTTTGGACACTTAGCATCTCTCTCGCTTGAAAAGTTGCAGAATGACTGAGAACTAATGTCCTGACTAAAGTCGTTTTCTCTGATAGTCAGACTGCTACGAAGTCCATATAACCTTATTCCTGAATTCAAAACTGCCAGCGACTTTCTTAGATCTCTAACGAGATGGCTGAACAGTTCAATATTCACCTGATTTAGGAGCAAGGTGGAAACCTGCATTTGTTCATTCGAAATTTTATTGATATATGCATCTTAGTTAGTAGTTTTTACCAGGAAGAAATCTTAGCTATTAGAATTAATGTTCTGTAACTGTATTCCTGCATTCAAAAACTGCCTTCAACTGTGGCAGATCTCTTAATGAGATGGCTGAACAATTCAATATTCAACTGATTTGAGCGCGGGGCCACAGGGACATGCCAGAGTCTCTACAAGTACTACAGAGTCACTACAAGTACTCCATATACTACTGTCCATTATTATTGTGACGAGAGAAGTTGCCACCAGAGTGGGTAAAGGAGGCCTTATCGCCTTATATTTCTGCAGGTAAGCTAAGTTAGTTCGCTGTCTATCATTGTGGAGGTAAACTAACTACGGATGTTGGATGAGGATGAGTGGACTATATACCAACGGTGTACACCTACGAGAGGAACTTCACCACTAAGATACCTGCCATAGAGGAGTGCGTTGGCAGACTATCAGGAAACAGAAACCTTCCCCACTTTGTTGGCTTCGGATTACACTGCAAATAACTTTACAGACTATCAAGTCGAAAGAACGGCAATAAAGGAAGTCGTAAGGCAGAGTCACAACATAGTTGCCAACACTGGCGTTATCAATTACTACCACCAATTCCCAGACGTCCACATCCCTAAATTCACGAACTGTCGCAGATCTCTTAACGTGATTGCTGAGCAGTACCTTATATGTGTACCAGAGCATAGGGATACCCCAGGGAACTGCAAGGCCAATGAACTTGCTAGGAAACGGACGACATTACAAATTCTACAAGAATTTACATATATTGGTGCGCCATCGTCCACATGTAAGTTTGGCTTAGGCAGGATGCATTCGGACTGTCTAATGGGGAATGGGCAGTAATCGACACCTGTTTTGTAGCTAGATAAGTCTGACCGAACTACGAAGGTCGAAATATCTCCTCACACTTGAGAGGAAAAGTCTGTCTACGTTAGTGTGAGTTCTGACGGGACATTGCTTGATCCGCGAATAGGCCAGGAGGTATCTTAATGAGATTGCAGTTTAACATACATCTCATATGGGTTCCTGGGCGTAGAGAAGAATCTCGAATCTAGAAGAATTTGCATATATTGTTGCCCCACTGCCTACATGGCTTAGGCATGAGGCCATAATGGTATTCTATAAAAGATGGACAGAGATCGACACCTGTAGAGTAGCTAAACAAGTATATTTAGACCGTATGAATCTCGTTAATACAAAGCAGAACGCGATATCGTGCGCCATAATTTGGATTAACGAGAGGAATCAGCCTAAGGCTTTCGAAGCTGCCTGACTGTCGACATAGATTTTATTTTAGCTTGAGATATTAATGACGTAAAATATGTCAGGGAAAAGGGCACATTTATCTGGGACTCGGGTGGAGATACTGAGATTTAAGAGCTCGGAGTATAGTCCCGATCCCGTGCTCGTCTCCATGTTTGAGCAGTTAGTGAATATTGAGATTTTATCAGCTTCCATGACATTTTTTGAAGCCCGATTTTTGCGACTAGGTATCCTCACTTTAAAGGTTTTATCATGAAAGCTTTTCGGTGCCTTGAGTCTGACGGTCTGTTTATTTTTCCCCGCGCTTATACAAACGCATATTAGAGTCAGAACTTTGAAAACATCGATGTGTTGTAGGGTCAGCATCTCCCCAGTGCCATTTGAAGAGAAGATCTTAGGGTGGCCGTTATCCAAACTCATGTTAGTCTCAGAACTTGAGAGATGAGAGAAATGTGATTTCTTACTTACCGCTTCCCACCATCCCACAGATTGGTAGGCGAGTAGCGGTCTTATTACCGGATGAAATCCCCATAATGGGAACGTGAAGCGAATACAAATTTAGTATCTGTTAACATAGCTAATCCTTTCCAAATTTCAACCTCACCCACAGTCCAACATGTTAACGCTAACAAGGCTCTGACGGCCGATTATAGGCGGAATAACCCTAGGGTTATTCCGTCTTAAAAGCTATTTATAACTGAAAACGAAACGTCCTTATGCTCCCTAGTAGTGTGAAAGGAACTTATATAAACCCCCATTTATGACTTCAATCGAGGATGCCGCAACAGCATCTATTGATGTGATATGATGCAGATAAATCACTGTGCCTTTATTGTGGATGCCGATTTTCCTTTAATTGTAGCCATAAAAAATGTCTGGAACAAACCCTACTGTAGCTGCTTGCTTCTGCACATCACTCCAGTCGGCATCGAATTGCTGGTTTCGTCTTAGGCTTTTATTACTGATCGTTCCGTTCTGTAGTTTTCCACCTATGCGTCCATGATTTTACTCTGTTTTTCCATGGGGTGATTTGGATATTATGACTTGATCTTTCTTTTGTTAACTCTCCTGTTGCATCCATTCCTTACTTTGCTGCAGTATAGAAATTTCGTTCGTTCATTCATAGACTCCATAGCACTTTCTGCCTTTGGGCACCATAGGTTTAGGCTATCGATGACTTGTCGCAAGGAATCTATTGGAGGTCGCCCAATTTCTAAGTGCCCGTTGACAGACGGTATTCTAGATTTAGGTGAATTCCTGCCGTTAGTCTTAACTCCACCGTTCACTTAACAGGCGGGTGATTATAATGCCTCGACCAATGGCCACACACACATTGTGCAGGAGTACCAATCAATTCCGTACTTTTGAACACTTTTTCCATCCACTTTGGTTAAGAGCGAAGTCCATCTAAAACTCCTTACCGTTCTATGGGTCGTAGCACCCGGCTGATTTGCAACTCCACTTTCGAGACTATACTCTCCCAGCGATTTGGGTTGAAACCAAAACCATCACTATGCCCACCGAATTATCAGTGACTCCAGGGGCTCCTGACTCCCTTGGTACCAGATTAAAGATTCTGGTCAGACAGTACCAGTTAGACCCCCAAAAGTCTAGGACTGATGACCCATCTGGGATCCAGTCCCTATTCTGTGAATAGATAGGGACTATACGATCCGCAGATCCCCCGACCTTTTTTAGACAGTAGGTATTCTGGATTGAGGAGAATTCCTGGTGTAAGGCTTAACCCCACCGTGCTCTAAACACCTGGGTGAATACATACGTCGACCAACGCCAGAATCTGCGTCCAGGGGCATTCCTGATTCCCGTGGTACAAGATTAACGTCTCTGGTCAGACTGCGTAGCCGAAGATATCACCAGTTAGACTCCAGAAAGTCAAGGACTGGTGACCCATCTGGGATCACTGTCCAGTCCCCATCCCCGCCAGTTAGACTCCAGAAAGTCAAGGACTGGTGACCCATCTGGGATCACTGTCCAGTCCCCATCCTGGGAATAGATGGGAACTATAGGATTCGGACTTTCTATAGAGTCTGACAGATCTTACCGCTACCAATATTCGAATTATTGATAACTTTGGGTATCAAACAGGTAGGTTCCAATGGGTGGCAACTAGGCTATGTTAGCTGGTAACTACGGCTGTCACCCTAACTTTACCCTGTCTAACTCAGCCCATAGTACAAAATGTTATATCTGTTCGCGTTTTTATATAATCCCACATATGAAGGTTCCAGCAGTAGATTCCAAGTTTTTTAAAAGATCTACCAGAAATTAAAATTTTTTCTCTATAGTTTAATCCCTAGGTGCCTCCTTATTTAATTGTTCCTCCATGGCGGACACTTGTTACGTGTATTGTGGAACCCAAAAAGTCGCTCAAGTTTGAAGTTGGGCCGTCGCATCATTGTTTACATTTGCTCGAGTTACGAACGAATAGAATTGATTTTTCAAATGCGAAAAAAAATAGTTCTCCGGAGCCTTTTCTTGAACATTTTTTGGACGTATCGATTGATATTATCTTTCTAAATGTGATAATTATAAAAAAAACATCGGGAAATCGGTCCGAAAATACACAAAACCCCTTACTTGTTGAAATCAATTTTCTATTCGTTCGTCACAGATAGCTACTCGCTACGAGATGTGCTATCTTTATTCTTCTAGTGTCTTTGGGAAACTCCGCCTGACTTTAGTCGTGTGTTTAGATAGATTAGAGAGATCGACAAAACAGCAAACATGGGCGGTTCTCTCCTCTCACACATTGAATGAGTATAATATAATTCATTCAGTTTACATTGAGACGAAAATATTTTTGTTATGGTTTTATGAGTGTGCCGATCCCTGGTTTAGATCAGAGATCGGCAAAACAGCAAACATGGGCGGTTCTCTTGCACCCAAATACTCTCACACAATAAATGAGAATAAAATAATTCATTCAATCTCGTCTGAGCATTCGCTCGTGGGGCATTAAGGTTGTATGCGTGTGCCAATCCCTGGTTTAGATGATGTTTGCTGGTCGTCTTTTTGTGGATAGACATGTGTTGCAGTTATAATTCTCATTGACT
Source organism: Eudasyphora cyanicolor (assembly GCA_963930755.1). Classification (NCBI taxonomy): domain Eukaryota; kingdom Metazoa; phylum Arthropoda; class Insecta; order Diptera; family Muscidae; genus Eudasyphora; species Eudasyphora cyanicolor. Next base: position 266,296,787 of record OZ005736.1, read on the forward strand.
ATAATTTAAGCTGTAGCCAAATGGTCAAGTCTATTGTTATAATTGATCAAATATGGCAGATTGTAGTGTTTAGGCCATATTAAGACTTTTTCAAGTTATTCTCTTTTATTGAAAATAACAAAATCGATTTAAAAAAATAGTGAAAATCATTCTTAATTATTAAATTAGGTTAAAATTTTGTTGTAACATTTAAATTAATGCAGATTTTGTTTAGTTCTGCAGTTATTTTATATCAAAAAAAAATAGCGTAAATTTTGCGTATCCAATTCGACCCGGACTAAATGACTGATGAACAGGTATTTGACTTCAAGGAACAATATGTTGAAATTTTCTCAATTAAAGTATTTTTATTATATATTTTTTTTCGTTGTTTTTCTGCAGTTGTTTTCGGTAGTTTTTTTTATTTCATAGTTTCAATTAAGGTCGAATTTTATATTTAATTAAAGAATTTTTTAATAATATTTTTTAACTAAAACTTTGTTTTGTTTGTTATATTTGTTTTGCAAAATGCTTAGAACCTTTTGGACCATTTTTTTTGTTTACAAATTTTGGGATTTTGTGGAATTATTCGATAAAGCTAGAATTTTTTGCACTTTTTTCAGAATTGACTTTATTTTTTAAGGTTTTCTCCACAGTTAGCTTTCATTTTTTGAGATTTAATAGAATTCTTCCCAATTTCTCCCTAATGACACGTTGGAATTTGATTGAAACTGAGAATTTGATCATTATTTATTTGTAAAAATTGTTTTTTACCAAATTTTTTAAAAAAAATCTGGAATTTTTCACAATTTCCTGGAATATACATATTTGTTGTGTTAAGCGGTTTTAATTGCTTTAGTTTATAGTTGATTTCCATAACCTTCATTTTCTTTAGCAATTCGTAATTTTGCAATTTTTTTAAATAATTTTTTCCATTTTCTTGTTTTCCGGAAATATGTTTTTTTTGGTAAACTTCCCGCACTGTCTTCACACTATAAGTTTTATCTAAGTTTTCATAAAATTTCAAGGATTTACTTCGCTTATTTTTTCGAAAATTTTCATAATCATTTTCCTGGATTATTTTGTTGGTATTTTTATTACAAATTTTAAATAAATTGTAATTATTTTTTGTTACCTTCAATTGAACTTAGTTTTTATTAAATAATTTTCAAATACATTTAATTTGAAAGTGGTTTCCTATATTCTTTTCCCATTTTTAACTGTAATTTTGATTATCCGGAAAAGTTAAAAATGTTAATTATCACCAATTTACATCAACTTTTCTTTTTAATTTATTTAAAAATTAAATTTTTAAGTTTTATTTAAATTATTGTTATATAGGTATGGTTTAATCCAAATTTTTATTAGGGATTTCTTGAATTATTTATGTTTTCTTTATGATTTATTATTATATGTAGTGGTTTTAAATTGAATTTTTTATTAGTTCTTGGTTTTCCATTTCTTAGATTTACTTTTTGTTTTTTTTTTTCATTTCAAATTTATCTGAAATTAACTTTAGTTTAACTATTTGTTGTTATTGTTTGCCATGGTTCACCACCTTGCATTAAACTTCTTTTGGCATTTCCTTATTTTGCATAACTTTTTCTCATTATTTTTTTTTGTTTAATTAACACTTTAACTTTTAAATAATTAATTTTTTTTATCGTATTGTTGTCGCATAAACAACAAAGAATTTCAATTCATTCTAAAGAACTCAAAAGACAAAAACAACACAAGTTTTATGCTTTGTTTTTTTTTTGCATTCTATTTTGTCTTTTTTTCTTTGTTAAAAACTATTATTATTAGTAATTTGTGTTGTTATCTATTTATTTATGGTTTGTTGTTTTTGTTTATCAGATTTTGCTATTTTATTATTCTTCTTCTTATTCTTGCTTGCGTCTATCTGTCTGTCTGTCGTTGTTGTCGTATGGCCGGATGATTTTGCCAAAACCGCTCGACCAAAAAACGTACCGAACGAGGCGCCTTACGTACTCATCAGGCAGTCAATGACAGTGATATGGTCGGTCGGTAGAAATCATACACACACTGCTTTGCGCCGCTGCTCTCACCACCACTAACTATTTATTCTTCCTTTTTGTCGTGAGCGGCGGAGCGACACTCACCACTCACTGCCGTTCGTTGCTTGCTGGTTGCTCATTCACTGTGTCGCCTATCTACTCTGTGCACTAGTGAATTGAAGTGAAGTGAGTGTAGTATAGTTTAGTGTGGTTGTAATTTGCTTTGTACGGATGTGGATGTGCGGATAAACTGTTGTTGTTGCATGCGGATGGATGAATGCGCCTCAGTGGGGGCGCTGCTGCAGCTCTTTCAGCGCCAATAAAATATACAATGCTCTTACTCCCTTAAGAAACGTGCAAAAGTATCTCCCATACTCTCTCTCTCTCTCTGCGGCGGCTCATACTCTTCTCATCACACGCTCTCTTTGTGCGGTAGGTTCATGGTTCCGCAATCGCATTTTTTTGCGGGGGAATCTTGGGGTATTTATTACGTACGAAGTAAGCAAAACGGAATTGCTACAAAAACACAAAGAGAAAAGTTCATTCACACTGTACTGTTGGGCTAACGAACGCTTAGAGCGAATGATGTGTGGATGGATGTACGAGTGAGTACGTTTGGTAGGGTTTTTGTACTTTTATTTTATAACACGATGGCCGGTGTTGTTGTTTGTGCTATTGTTGGTACTGTAGTGTAGTTTTCGTTGTTATTGTTTTTCCTACTGCTGCTGATGTTGAACTCGTATTATTGTATGGCTTTGGTTGAGCAAAAGATTAATGTCATATCTATCAGATTAAAATAAAATATTTTTTTTACATAAAAAAAAATTAAATTATACCTACCTATACAAATCCTGTTTTTATGAAAACATAACATAATTATTTGTAAACAATTTTTTTATTAATTATTTAAAACTTTGTACATAGTTCTTAATTATTTTTTAATTGTAAATAGGTATGAAGGTACCTATCAATACCTCCATTTCAAAGTATGCTAAATAGTTTTTTTAAAACTCAAGCAAAATAAGTCCTGATTCACACTCGGCAATTTTCTCCAAGCAAATGTCAAAGTTTGTTGGAGAAAGGGGCAGAGAGGTCCTTCCTCCTGCCTCTCTCTCCTACAAACTTTGACACTTGCTTGGAAAAAATTGCCGAGTGTGAATCAGGACTTAGTAAAATGTATACGAGTATAGGTAACTACCATTTTAATACCCGGAGTTGCCGTGATCCAATCTTTGTAAGATTGTTTATTCTACTAAAAATGCCTATTACATAAAAGACAACTTCAAAACAGTAACATTTTGAAGCTGATCCAAATTCTAGTATGAAAATCCTTAGCTCTGACTACCACAAAATTTAACTTTGTAATATTCCTTATTAGGATTTGAAAATTCCTGGCATTTTTCAATTCCCGGGAATTGTTATATTTTATTATTGTTACCCTTTGTTCGTTGGTTAATAACGCATTATCTTCGAAACAATACGACCGAATGGGCTAAAAATTTCACATTAAGTACAGTTCTGGTTCATCTATGTTTTAGAATTATTTGAATTCAGGTTGGTTTCGATGAGGGGCATTTCAGCCCGTGGTAACCTTGTAAAAAAATACGACTACCACCCTAACCTAGCTCTTAACGAGAGCTAAAATATTGCTCATGGGTGTCAAGGTCTTAGGTCGACTGGAAAGTGTTTTTTTTTTTGTACTTTGAAAAAAATGGACTTAGCGCACGAAAACTTGCAATTGGAGAACGATTATTTTGATAACAAACCTGAATAATTTTTAAACGTTGTTCTTGCGTGTATCTCTCCATGATGTAATTGTAAACACTACTGAATACAATGAAAAGCAAATGACAGATCATGACATATTACAAATGACCGAAACGTCACTTCAAAATCATATCATCCCTTTTGGAAAACCCGTTACATATGGGGAAAAACACGTCAAAGGGCCCACTTTTCTTCAATTTTATTTCTAACGCGTCAGACTATTTTCCAAATCCCGAATTTTTTTAATTTTTTTATATTATATTTAAATGACATTTTATGTTTATAAATGAATTTATGAATTAATATACGTTTATAAATAAATTAGATTGGGTTGTATTTTAGATATTAGCACTAACTTAATGATAAACAAGTAAAAGCGTTAAGTTCGCCCATACCGAATCTTATTTACCCTCCACCAGGAAATGCATTCAATTTTTATTACTGGAAAAATCTTTGGATATCGAGCAAATCATGAAACGATCCTTTTTGTTTAAGTAAATTATTAAAACACGAACGCAGCAAGTTTTAGACCTTTAGCCAAACTCTTAACCTTAAATATGTGGTATTTATGGTTTCAAATAGCTTTTTTGAGAGCTTCATATACACGAGGACTATAACAAAATAAAATTGTATTTGTATACATTTTATTGAGATGAATTCTTGCCAAAAAAAACCGCATTTCTTCGAAACTGTGGTGTTTATGGCTTAAATAAGCCTTTTTGGGAGCGACATCTATAGGTGTACTATAACAAAATATGAAATGATTTGAAAAATTTGTACTGCCATGAATTCTTGTCTTAATTAAATACAAACTACAAAGATTCCTTAAAATGCTTAGAAAATATGGTATTTAAGGCTTAAATATGTATATTTTGGAGCGACCTCTATAGGGTGAATATAACAAAATATGTACCGATTTGTAAAATTTTTTCTGTGATGAATTCTTGTCAAAATAGAATACAAACAGCAAAGTTTCTGCTAAATTGCTTTATAAAATGTGTTATCTATGGCTCAAAAACCGTATTTTGGAGCGACCCCTATAGGGGATCTATATTAAAACATTGACCGATATGGCCCATCAACCTGGCTCTATTATTACGGACTGTAACGTGATTACAACAGACTGACGGGCAGACGGACATGGCTTAATCGTCTTAGAATTTTACTACGATTAAGAATTTATATATTTATTTTATGGGGTCTCAGATCCCATCTTATGTTGGAGGGTATAAAAATGTATTTTTTATAACATTAAGAGACCAAAGGTAGGGTAGGATTTTTGTATTCATGGTCATCGAAATAAATTTTTTATACTCGTATACATACTTATATAGCGTGATCCATTTCGAGGTTCCCTACTTTTTTAAAGAAAAAAAAACTCAGAAAATTCAAATTGAATGGGGAATGTTTATTATCATTTGAAAGAACATTCTTTGGCATTTATTTTTTGAAGATTATGTCTATCAAATGTTGGCCGTGGCTACGTCTCAGATGGTCCATCCGTTGAGTCCAATTTTCGATGACTCGTTCGAGCATTTCGACTGGTAACTGGCGAATGACACGCGTAATGTTTTGCTCCAAGGCCTGAATCGAAGCGGGTTTGTCCGCATAAACGTTAGACTTTACATATCCCCACAAGAAAAAGTCTAACGGTGTGATATCACACGATCTTGGTGGCCAATCGACCAGCCCAAAACGTGAAATTATCAGCTGACCAAAGTGTTCTCCCAATAAATCCATTGATTGATGCGATGTGTGGGAAGTGGCGCCGTCTTGATGAAACCAAATGTCGCCGAGATCACGAGCTTCAATTTCAGGCATCAAAAAGTCGGTTATCATGTCACGATAACGGTCGTCATTGACGTTTACGTTCTCACCGGCGTCATTTTTGAAGAAATATGGACCGATGATTCCAGTACGTCGGATCGGGAATCGGTCAATGGCAAAAAGTGTTTTTTTTTTGGATTTAAAAAAAATGGACGTAGCGCAATTGGCGAACGATTATTTTGATAATAAAACTGAATAATTTGTAAACGTTGTTCAGGCGTCTTTTCATGGTGAAATGCCAAACAATACTTAAAAAAAATAACATGACAGCATGACACGACTCACACGTGATCTGTCAAAAAAAAGGCTATTGAAAAAAGTATCTCTACTTAGATCACCCTATAGTAAACGTAAAAATAACATATTCTGTATGTAAAAGGCAAGATTTTTAAGAAAGAATAAAAAAACATTAGTTTTTATGGAAATCAAAAAAACATTCTTTAGTAGATGAATTGCATAGGTTTAAATTGCATTTTGTGCAGAAAGCCTGGGTTTCTGATTTGCAGCCGCTAATTTTGCATTTTTTTACCAGAACGATCTAAAAACAGGCACCAATGTCCAACCTAGTCATAACGAACCGCATCCCCCTAGAATCGAAAAAAATATTAGATGAAACTATTTCAAAGAAAAATCAAATTCAACGGACATTGAGTAAATCGTTCGTCAAAAAATATTCAAAGCAATCGGACGGTGTTTTTAGTGCTGCTATTTCGACTGGCATTTCTTTGTGACCTCTAAAAATAATGTCGTTCACATTACGCTGCATAGTTTTCTTTTTCCACGTTATAGATTTGAAAGCAGAAGAATAATTTCTCAACTGAGTCTTGTCCCCGACAAAAACAAATAGGATCTGATTGTTGCTCGAACACATCCAAGATGTCTAAGTCGACTGAATTAATAAAAGCTTCTGTCGAATTTAGGAATTGGTTAATGAAATCGTTTGAAATAAATGAGGCAGTTACTGTGAATGGTGAATTATGGCCCGAATTGGAAAATTTGGATGTGGGCAATATGTGGTTTCATCAGGACGGTGCCACTTGCCACACAGCTAACGAAACAATGGCTCTTTTGCGCAACAAATTCAATGGCCGTGTTATCTCACGTTGTGGCGATGTCAACTGGCCGCCAAGATCATATGATTTGACACCGATGGACTTCTTTCTTTGGGGTTATTTGAAAGAAAAGGTGTACGTCGATAAGCTAGCAACAATTCAAGAGCTAAAGGATAAGATAATTCGGCACATTAACGGCATAGAACCTCAATTATGCCTCAGCGTCATCGAAAATTTGGACCATCGGATGGAGGTGTGCCGCCGAGGTCGCGGCGGCCATTTTGCCGATATTTTGTTCCATACATAATTGAACCATACCAATATTATCATAATAAAAAGAAATGAGAATAATTTCCAAAATAATTTATGTTTTATTCAAAATCAACATAGGCCCTTAACATTTAACCACCCTTTATATGTACCTCCTATTTGGCAACTAAGCGATATAAAATGCAAATTGTTGTACAAATTATTATCATTGGAAATTTTATTTTTTAAATGTCGTCCGAGAGTACCAAACTTTCTTTATAAATGTTACAAATGTCCTCCTTTTCTGGCACAAAAGTCCTCCTTTCCGAAAAAATGTTATGGTAACCCTGGTTTTGCCAGACTTTTGCGTTTTCTTCCTGGTTTTAATAATTTATTTACAGATTTGTTTAATAATTTTTAAAATTTTAAATTATTTCAAATGCAATTAACACATTTAATTTCGAATTATATTTAGTTAATTATTATAATTAGTATTTTCTTGTTTATTTTCGGCTATTTTTTAATTTTCTTCCCAATTCTTCTCGGCTTTTATTATTAATTAAAATAATTACATTACTATAGATAAAACAGATGGAGGACTGTGTGTTTGTGTGTGGACTTGTGTTTTTATTTACTTTCTTTCGCAATTGTATTTTTTCCCTTTGCGAAGAGGTGAATGACCGTGCTTAGCATGCGTTTTTTCATATTGTTTTCATTTTGTTGGTGTTGTTGTTACTCGTATTTTTTATATGTATTTTTGCTCTTCTTCATTGTCCGAATATGACACTCTTCTTACCTCTTTTGGCATAAATGTCTCTTGTTTGGAATTTGTGTCATATGTTGTGGTACTCTTCAATTGCTCTGTGGCGCTCTTGACATTTCAAGCAAAAATCATAAAACATATGATGGCCAATAAAAGAGAGCGCGAGCAAAATCATTTTCATATATAATGTGCAAGAGATTTTCGCAAAGTAAAATCTTGCCATGTGTGAGATTTGATACGGGATATCATTTGGGGATTTTAGTTCCATTGTAAAATTAAATTATTTGTTGCACAGGGTGTCTGATTATACTCGCATATGATCTAATTTTTGATTTAACTCATTTTTGACTAGAGGAATTCCAGAAAATCTTTGAAAATGAAATCGGCAGCTATCACCTTGACATGACTAGTTTAGCAAGTACGTAGAATGGAGTAGTCAAAAATCAAATATTTACTACATTGTGAAAATCGAAATATCGTTTTTTCAGCTAAAGATCTCTAGTCCAATGTGTAGTTTACGTGGGGATCATGAAAATGTTTGATGAAACGATATGTGCCAAATCATAATTTCAAGTCTCTAGCGGCGTTTTCTATAAAGGTCTTGAAATTTTCTTTTCGATATACGTAATCTCAATCCTTTAATTTGAGTCGCATGATATGTGGACTCAAGGTCCATTTTTCAAGACCCTCTTGGACCCATTACCAAGAGGGAGTTTGAAATTTGTTTAGCATATTTGTAATCTACTGGCTATTTCCTTTAATTTGAGTATCATATTGACCGTGTCCATTTTTTGACTTAATTTTTGTGTTTTTTGGGTAATTTTTAAGAGATGGTGAAAACGTTTTTAATTTATAATACATCCCCCATAAACTGCTCTTTAGCCTTTATTCGTATTTGTTCGTATTCAGGTGACACGACAAATTTCCAGCTTTTTCCAGGATTTTGCAATTCATGTCGTAATCCACATAATTTACGAACAATAAAAAAATATTCTATCCCACATTGAATCTCCCCCTAGAGAAACAGATAGTTAATAAACACAATCTGGCATCCTTGAAATCGGCATTACGGCCATTATTTTGCCGGCGTAAGTTCGTAAATACATATAAACATCCAGTAAAAAGGGAGGCATCGATGTGTGTGTGTGTGCGTTTGTGTATGAACATTCATACGTCATGTAAAATGTCTGTAATTCTGGTTCTTTCAACTTTGCTGTGGGGTTCAAATGAGAAATGAGAGGGTCAATAACTGGCCGAGTTTTTTGCACTCACTCACTCGACATCATAACATGTGGATGGTGGAGAGAGAGAGTGCGGCAGCAAAATGCCAATGCAATTTTCCGATAATAACACAGTCAGGCATGACTGACACATGCACATGTGCATCTTCATGTTTATCTGTTTTTGCTGTCATTTACTTAGTGCAAAACAAAAACAAATTTAAAAATACAAATCGCGCAAAACTTCGAAATCTTGCTGCTTCTCGTTGTCATGGCCAACAAATAATTCGTTCCTTCTTTCATATCGTCTTACAATAATCGTTTATTCCAGCTGGTCGTATATTTTTAAGACATACAAAATATTGCATAATAAACGATAATCCGACAAACAAAACATTGACCCTATAAAAATACCCACACACAAGTAAAATAAAATCCAGCGCGCTTGACCAAAATGGTCAAGCAAGCCATGAGATCGTTCCTTGGCCAAACGACCCAGTCAAAGTTCCTTAGAAAGGATGCCATCCACTGCTAAACGGCCACGACACATTTCCAGCTTCTCCGAAATAAGCCATGATAATCTTTCCTTGGCCAAACGACCCAGTCAAAGTTCCTTAGAAAGGATGCCATCCACCGCTAAACGGCATCGACAAATTTCTGCTCTATGAAATAAACCCCAATGAAAAGGTTTCCGACGCCGCAAGGCTGAGGAAAATACTATCAGCTTCACCCTTATTTGCCTCATCCTGATGAGGCAAATAACACTGTGATACAAAATCGAACTTTCCGAATGGGAAGGGATGAGACTAGGGTGATCAAAAAACCGGTTATTTTGAAAATACGGTTTTCGGTTTCTTCGAAAATTAAGTTAACTCTAAAACCGGTTTTCGGTTTAACCGAAAATAAAAAACCGGTGAACCGGTTGTTTTCGGTTTTTTCTTTTTTAATAAAAATGGATAAATAATGCTTAAAATTTTGTTAGATGACGTAAAATAAGCGTAGTGCAAATTCAATTCGCAACCATATTCCAATTAAATTAAGATTTATTTGAAAATTGTATTGTAAACACTTCATATTTTTATTTATAATATGTAATTGTTCCGATTTCATTTATGATATAATGTTAAATTTTTAAAAAGATTTCTTAAAAAAAAATTATTATGATTTTTATAAAACTTGACTAATAGTAAAGATCAGCAAAATCTTAGCTTTTACCATCATATGAATGGCTCAAATGCCAAACCGATTATATACATATACTTTTATATGTATTATCAGTAGTAGCGGATTCTGACTTGAGCATACTATAGAGATGAAAACTTGTCGAAATGTGAAACTGGACATATGTATTTTTATTTATACCTACATTTCAATTAGAAAGGATTGTTAATTAATTTCTATACGGCAATAATCACCTAGACCCTTGATAAAATAGGCAGACAAAGTCTATAGGGAAGTTAGCAATGTAAACAGTATAAATGCATACAAAACTGCATTTTTAAATCGATGGATATGCACAAATGATGTCAACGGTTTTTATATTGATGTTTTCAAAATTTTAGGTAGGTTCCTGTTTCAAAAATAATATTTTCATTATCATTTCATAATGGTTTCAAAAAACCGAAAAGTCGAATAAACCGAGTTGAAAAAACCGACGGTTCGAGTTTTTCGAAAATGCAGAAAACCCGAAAACCGATAGGCGGTTTTTAAAGAGAAACCGATTAACCGGTTAACCGGTGCGGTTTTTGATTACCCTAGATGAGACCAATTGCAAATGAAAGTTGACATTATCCATAACAAAACCCTCAAGGGGTTTTTTCAGTTCAGTGCGAGATTTTTTTTTACACGCATTTGAAGTTGGGACCCCACAAGGAGGAGTACTGTCTCCACTAATTTGGAACCTAGCGGTGAATGAAATCCTGATAGATCTAGAACGTTGTGGCTGCAAGGTCGTGGCTAGGGTAATCAAAAACCGCACCGGTTAACCGGTTAATCGGTTTCTCTTTAAAAACCGCCTATCGGTTTCCGGTTTTTCTGCTTTTTCGAATAACTCGAACCGTCGGTTTTTTCAACTCGGTTTATTCGACTTTTCGGTTTTTTGAAACCATTATAAAATGATAAAGAAAATATTATTTTTGAAACAGGAACCTACCTAAAATTTTGAAAACATCAATATAAAAACCGTTGACATCATTTGTGCATATCCATCGATTTCAAAATGCAGTTTTATATGTATTTATACTGTTTACATTGCTAACTTCTCTATTGACTTCTTCTGCATATTTTATCAAGGGTCTTATTGTGGTATAGACATTAATTAACAATCCTTTCTAATTGAAATGTAGGTATAAATAAAAAAATACATATGTTCAGTTTCACATTTCGACAAGTTTTCATCTCTATAGTATGCTCAAAGAGAATCCGCTACTTCTGATAATATATGTATATAATTGGTTTGCCATATTTGAAGATTTTGCCGATCTTCACTATTAGTCAAGTTTTATAAAAATCATAATCAATTTTTTGAAAGAAATCTCTTTAAAAATTGAACATAAATATTACAAATATTGCAGAGATTATAATATTATATCATAAATGAAATTGGAACAATTACCTATTATAAATAAAAATATGAAGTGTTTAAAATAAAATTTTCAAATAAATCTTAATTTAATTGGAATATGGTTAAATATTGAATTTGCACTACGCTTATTTTACGTCATCTAACAAAATGTTGAGCATTATTTATGCATCTTTATTAAAAAAGAAAAACCGAAAACAACCGGTTCACCGGCTTTTATTTTCGGTTAAACCGAAAACCGGTTTTAGAGTTAACATAATTTTCGAAGAAACCGAAAACCGTATTTTCAAAATAACCGGTTTTTTGATCACCCTAGTCGTGGCATATGCGGACGACGTGGCAATCGCAGTGAGTGGCAAATTCGAAAACGTCCTCCGAGACATTCTACAGGTGGCTCTGAACAAATTGGCTAGATGGGTCAGAAGCAGCGGTTTGGGCGTAAACCCAAACAAGACAGAATTGGTTCTCTTTACTAGGATGATTAAAGTCCCACATGTGAACCCTCCACCTCGGATAAATGCAACAGATTTAGTCTTTTCTGAAAGTGCAAAATGTTTAGGAATAATTCTAGATAGAAAACTGTTATTTAGACTTAACGTATTGGAACGTGTAAGGAAGGCCAACGTCGCCTTATATTCCAGCAAAAAGACTGTAGGGACGCGGTGGGGCCTCTCTCCTAAAATCGTCCACTGGATATACTTATATAGCAGTAGTTCGTCCTATACTGTTATACGGCATTGTGGTATGGTGGACGGCAACTGACAAACTAACCATCACCAACCTACTAACAAAGGTTCAGAGAACAGCATGCCTGAGCATAAGCGGAGCCTTAAGGACTACAGCGACCGAGTCTCTACAAGCCCTACTCCATATACTGCCGATTAATATTGTGGCGAGAGAAATTGCAACCAAAGCGGCAATAAGATTAAACTGCCTATCAATGTGGAGGTACAAAAACTACGGTCACATGAGGATATCAAAGTGTAGTGCTATGGTAACCGACCGAGTGGACTATATACCAACTGTGTACACCTTCGAGAGAAATTACATCACTATGATTCCCGCCAGAGATGAATGGGTTGGAAGAATACCAGCTAATAGGAACCAAAACATTTTTATTTAAAAATTGCGCGCGCTGAAAGCTGAGGATTCCTTGAACTTCTGCAAAATACGAAATGTTCTCTATGTAATGACGGTAATCCTGAATTAATAAGTCTATAAAATGATAATAATAAACGACTATCAACCAGTGACTCAAATGGAAACCCCAAAAACTGAAAAACGTGATGTGATACGTGGTCATACCGATCAAGCCCGTAAACATATATTATAACCATGTTAAAAATTCTTTGGACTTTAGAAAAACTAGTAAAAAAAGATCCAGATACAACATCGATGGAATAATAAATGTGAGGCAGTAATAAAACAATGTGTTTGAATTACAATAATATATATTTGGAAACAACATTTTGAAATATTATATATAAGGTGATCCATTTCGATGTTTCCAACTTTTTTAAAGAAAAAAACACAGAAAATTCAAATTGAATGGGGAATGTTTATTATCATTTGAAAGAACATTCTTCGGCATTTTTTTTTGAAGATTATTATTATGTTGGAAAATAACATGACATGACACGACTGTCAAAAAAAGATCTGTCGTGATCTGTCAAAAAAAGACAGTGTAATCTGTTATTAGATGGGGCAGATATTCAATCCACTGTCTGCATGTTTGAACGTTTACTGCATGGCTTTCCCCACAAACTTTCTTTTTTAAATCCTTCCAGCCAGCCATTGCTGGCAGAGAATGCAGAAAAACCATTGATTCGGCGATTCGACAATTTTATCCACATGACTAATCTTCGTTCTAAATCCGGAAATTCGCCTTTCTTCAATTTTTTACATTTTGTCCTTCAAAAGCAGCTTCTACTATGGAATCACTGTGTTTTAATATTCGCGATATTGTAGATCGCGGAACGTCAACAGTTTTCCGAAGTTCTGCTTGGGTTTTTCCCTTTTGAAATTCATTAACAATTTTCAATTTGTCGCTAACACTCAGATTTTACGCTTAGACATGCTGACTTCTGCGACGATGTACTTTACCACACTGCCAAATGAGTTCTAAAAAAGTAAAAACACATAAAAAATCTTCTCTGCTGCAACTGCTCTTTTTCGTCTAACGGAACATTTTGAGATTTGCGTCAAACACACTAAATCTTTGCAAAAACTCATACATTAAAATCCAAAAACCTATGTTAATCCCGCTTATAGAGGTAAGACTATAAAAAATCCCACTTATAGAGGAAAGCTCTGAGAAAACATGTCCCACTTAAAGAGGTTTACTTTCTCACTTAAAGAGGTATTTTGTTTGAAGTACACAAGGGACCAACAAAATATTCTCACATAAAGAGGATTCCGACTTAAGCAGGTTCCACTTATCCAGGTTCGACTGTATTTATTACAGTGATAAATAACTACATCCATGTCTGCATTTTATTAAAATTTAATTCCGAAGGCCATTAAAAGTGATGGGGATATTTTGCGTTTGCGATTTGAACTCACGCGATTGTCATCACATGGGCGATTGTTTAAAAAGTTTTCGGAAAATATATCATTTTAAAAAAATTTTTTGAAACATTCTGATTTTTCGAATTTTAGTTCAACATTATCTAGATTACTTTTTTTTTTGTTTTACATCACTATTTTTTAATTAATAAATATTTATAAAAATAAAATAGGTTATATAATTTAATTTTTAATCGAATATTACAGTTATACATTTATAATTTCTAAAAAATTCTGTAAAACTGAAAAAATGCCTTTAAAATAAAGCATTGATACATTGCCAAAATACCTAAATACAAATTAATCTTTGTTTCGGAATTATAAGTTCCAAGTAACAAAAATAGTAGAAATGAGATTTCAATTCGTAAAGAAAAGTTGCCTCGTCGACGAAAAATCTGAAAAATATTTGCCATTTTTAGGTGGAACTGATGCTGATGTAGTCCCTCGAATTAAACATGGCTTCTGTTTGAAAATTCCCAAATGTGGTATAAAATTCAAGTTTTCAGAAACGAAATCGCCAATAGTTTTGTTTAGAACAATATCCTCCCAAACACATAATATTTGTGTAGGTCAAATATACGTTTCAAGCTGAATATGTTTGGGACAGACTCGATGGAACAATAACATAACATTCTCAAAATGTTAAATGTGTTTACGATATACTAGTCATTGACCAAATGACTTTATGTTTTATATATTATGATAATATGTTTCCATTTAACTTCTTCACATCGAAAGGATATTGTGTGCGAAAACTGTCTTTCGGCATCTTTATGTATTCCCCTGGCTTCGGAATGGATAAGAATCACAGCCCAGGACAACCGAGAAAGTCCATATTCACACTTGCAGTTTTTCCCCCGCAGAATTGCTGGTAAGGGTGTAACCGGTAACCGACTGCGTCCCTCTCCCACAAACACTGCAATTCTGCGGCGGAAAATTGCAAGTTGGAATATGAACAAACGGGCAAGAAATCAAAGCAGGTCAGTCTATAATGCACCAAAGGTCCCTCTATGCGGTTAAAGTTATCCCTACTAGATAATTAATCCGTTAGGTTCTTGTCGTAGCTGTACAGTATTTTACAGATGTGGCAACACGCTATACCGATTTTATTAAATAGTGGTAATTTTACTCTTGTGGTTTGTGGCTAAGATAGACACAGTGATGACAAAACCCAAAATAAAAGTATATTGAAGAAGGGGGTATTAATGAAATAGGAAATAACATTAGGTGGGTACTTAATTTTTGTTCGCAAAAGTTTAATGAGGCTTTTATTAATGTTCTGCCACTCACTCGTAATGTCTCTCGTAGGGCTGAAAAATTCCCACAATTGTTCGAGAATTGGAAATAGTTACTTCTTATTCCCGAGTATTCGACAATTAAAGAATAGATTATATCTATAAAAATAACAAAACATTTTAGAGTAAAACAGAATAAATAGTTTTTATAAAACCGTGTGACAAAATTGAACAAAAATTATTGGTCATGGAAATTTCTATCTATATAAGTCTGAAAACTGAATAAAAACAAAACTGTGTACGTAATCAGTTTTTTTATTTTCTGGCATTTTTTGTAATTTTTCTACAACTCCTAGTAAAGAGTCCTTTTTTGGACTATCTAAATATTATGTTTGTTTTTAGAAACTGAAACTAAATAGTTGCAAAAATGGCCGTGCAAATCTAAAATTTGAAAAAATATATTTTGCGGATCTTTTTGTTCTACTATTTATAGCCAAATTTTAGCATTATACGTCGATTAGTTTTTTAAGAACTATGAAAAGCTCTGCTATTTCATTTTGGTGAAAGGAAGTGAAATATTCTTAATCCTTGAATATCCTGAAAAAGTATTAAGTTATGTCCTTAATATTTTGGTATTAAAGGATCAAACTATTATAAACTGACTATGAAAAATTCTAAATGGAACCATGCGTTAATCGAACTCCTTTGGAATTACCCAACTGCAATTGAAAATGTTTCATTATTTTTTCAAAAAATCGATTTTTTACTGGCACAAAAAATATATGCAAAAAAATGTGTTTGTTGCATTTTTTGAAAGCTGGCATCCTAAGGAAGAAAACGATGCCTATTTGAAAAAAATCTATGCTTAAATGTCTAAATTATGACCCCATGTTGTAAAAATAGGGAAATTAAAAATAAACATTTTTCATATTTTTATTTTGACCATTTTGTTTGGAAGTTACCAAAAGGGTCGTGCCAATATCGTTATAGCGATGGCTAAATTATTTCTATGTGTGGAATTACATTACACATTATTACATTACAAATGTTGGTCCGCGGTCCACTGTGGGTCCGTTGCGGTACTACAAATATTTTAAATATATTAATTATTCTATACGATATGGCGTTCCTTGGACAAAATTCTCAATGGCTGAATGATTTAGAATATTTTAATTAATAAAATCAAAAATGCCAGAGACCACATTGGCTAAAAATTTTTTTTTCAGAAAAAATCTCATTATGAAAATTTGTAAGAGACATTTTTTCTAAGGGCAAATTGTCTGAACAATTATCGTATATCACAATTTCCTAAAGAACATTTGTAAGGCACCGCTGCTAATCACTGTAATGTAATGATGTCGGAGATAATATTTTTCTAAAATGTGAAATTTGAAAGCTAACATCCCAAGAAGAAAACGATGCCTATTTGAAAAAATCTATGGATAAATAAATAAATTTTGACCCATATTGTAAATGTAAGAGAAACAAATTTTTATACCTTCCACGATAGGATGGGGATTTTGTCACTCTGTTTGTAACACCTCTAAATATTGATCTGAGACCCCATAAAGTATATACAGGGTTTTCTAACTTAATAAGAGTGATATAATTTCTTTGAAAAAAACCCACATATTGTTAAGGAATTTCTAAAGTTTTTTGTTTAATGTGAAGTACAATCGATACAGTTAAGTTCTAAATAAAACGTCATTCAAAAGGCCTCCACGACTTCTTCTGCAGGAACGAATTCGATGAACCCAATTTTAGAGTACTTTTTCCACTAAATCAAATCGTATGTCATGAATGGCACGTACAATATTGACTTGTAAAGCTTGAAGAGAGTCTGGTTTATTTCGAAAGACCAATGACTTCAAATAACCCCACAAGAAATAGTTTAATGGTGTTAAATCACAACTTCTTGGAGGCCATTCAATATCACAATTTCTTGAAATAATCGAATCTCTAAACTTTTATCGCAACAATTCAATTGTTTCTTTTGCTGTGTGGCACGTAGCCACAATCGGTGATTGGCAAAAAGATAGCTCTTAACGAGAGCTAAAATATTGCTCATGGGTGTCAAGGTCGTAGGTCGACTGGAAAGTGTTTTTTTTTTTGATTCTAAAAAAATGGCATCATTTTCAAATGTGAACGAAAATTTTATTTTTGCTCTAGCTCCTTAACGGTACGTCCGATCGGAAATCGGTTAACGGGAAAAAGATGCTCATGGGTGTCAAGGTCGTAGGTCGAGTGGAGAGTGTTTTTTTTTATTTTTAATAAAATGCTCTTAGGGCACGAAAAGTTGCAATTGGAGAACGATTATTTCGATAATAAAACTGAATAATTTGCAAACGTTGTTCTTGCGTATATCTCTCCATGATGAAATTGTAAACACTACTGAATACAATGAAAAACAAATGACAGATCATGACATATTACAAATGGCCGAATCGTCACTTCAAAATCATATCATCTCTATTGGATAACCCGTTACTACTTATCAGAATTTTCCGCAATTTCACACATGGTAATAGTTGAGAAAAATTTGCGTTATTGCTACACTCCTTTTGGTACCTCCAAAACAAATGGGACATTTTACACAAAAATTTAACGGCTTCAAATTTTGATTCTAGTCCATACAAATACTTGATATTTTGTGCAGTGTAATGCTATTATAGTACCCATATTCCCGTGAAAAATAGCCATTTTTGCCTTTTGGTACCTCCCATACAAATGGACCATTTTGCACAAAAAGCTAACGGTTTATAACTTTGATTCCAGTTCATACAAACGCTAGAATAATTTTAAAATTTTGCTATTCAAGAGAAACACGAAGTGTATTCCAGGTAAATCGTTACTTAAGTTAAGTCTCATTATATATATTTTTTTTAATAAGTTGAATTTATTACGTTATTTTTTTTATATTTTTTATAATAGTAGTTTATTTCCTTTAAAAAAATTAAAAGCCCCGATTTGTTATTAGTTAATATGTACATCATGTACAAAACACATTGTGAAAAGTACAGTTTCGTCAAAACGCCGAACCACGTGGACGCTCAAAGTGGTAAAAAAAAGTACCGTTGCAAACAAGTACAGTCTGCACAAAACAGTAGGGAGGGTATCATGAGTAGTAAACAAGGTCCCGTTAGTATGCGGCGTCACACAGCATACGTGTTGACCGCAGCGACGCGGCAGCGGATATAAAAGGGAGCACATGCAGGAACACGGTCAGTTGGTTAGTAGCAGGCAACAAGTAAGTATCGGGCCCCAGGATTACGAAAATTATCAATCAAATCTCCAATAGTGAACAACAATACGTGCGCGAATAAAATTGGCAGGTCGCCGTGATCTCCAACAGTACGTGCGCGAATAAAACTTGGGAGGTCGACGTGATCACCCATATCCAGAGCAAACCGTGAGTGAGTAATATTGGATGGTCGGCGTGATCACCAATATCCAGAGCAAACCTTGAGTGAGTAATATTGGATGGTCGACGTGATCACCAAGGTTAGGTTTAGGTTAGGGTGGCAGCCGTGTTCTGTTTTTTTATTTCTTCAGCTCACATAGACCAGTTTAGGTCCCTAGTGGTACCACGGGCTTCATCGAAACCAACCTGTTTGATATACAAATGTATCGATAGCACGAATATTGCTACTGGAAAGATCTGTTAGGCTGCCTAGAAAGGCCGACCTCAGTAGGTCCAGTCGTCGTTTACTCAAAGCAGGACAGTCGCATATCAAGTGCTCAATGCTCTCCACTTCTTCTTCATCTCCACAGCTTCTGCAGAAGTCATTGGAGTTAATACCCAATCTTCTGGCGTGTTCGCCGATCAGGCAGTGTCCCCTCAGAACTGATACTAACGTAGATAATCTTTTCCTTTCCAGTGCGAGGAGATATTTTGACCTTCTCAGGTCATACCTTGGCCAGATTTGTCTAACTACCCTACAGGTGCCGATTTGTGTCCATCTGTCGTTGGACTGCCTGATTGCCTCTTGCCTAAGCCAAAGCTTGCACGTGGATAGTGGCGCACCAATATATGCAAATTCTTCTTTGTAAAGTCGTCCCTTTCTTAGCAAGTTCATCGGCTTTGCAGTTCCCCGGGATATCCCTATGCCCAGGCACCCATATGAGGTGTATATAAAACTGCTCAGCCATTTCGTTAAGAGATCTGCGGCAGTCGAGGGCTATTTGTGAATTTAGGGATGTGGCCTCCAGATAATTGATGGCAACCTGGCTGTCCGAGTAAATGACAACGCCAGTGTTGGTTACTATGTTCCGACTCAGCCACTTGGCGACTTCCCATATTGCCATTATTTCGCCTTGATAGATACTGCAGGTATCTGGTAGTCTGTGAGCTATATCCAAATTAAGTTCTTTACAGTGTACTCCGAAGCCAACCTTTTCATCAAGCTTCGAACCATCCGCATAGAAGTGGAGATGGTTTCTATTTCCGGGTATTCTGCCATCCCATTCATCCCTGGCTGGTATCATAGTGCTGTAGTTCCTCTCAAAGGTGCGCACCCTTGATATATAGTCCACTTGGTCGGTTACCATAGCACTACACCTTGATATCCTCATGTGACCGTAGTTCTTGTACCTCCACATTGACAGGCAGTTTAATCTTAGTGTCGCTTTGGTTGCAACTTCTCTCGCCACAACATTAATCGGCAGTATATGGAGAAGGGCTTGTAGATACTCAGTCGCTGTAGTCCTTAACGCTCAGCTTATGCACAGGCAGGCAGTTCTCTGAACCCTTGTTTGTGTTGGTTAGTTTGTCAGTTGCCGTCCACCATACCACAATGCCGTATAACAGTATTGGACGAACCACTGGTATATATATCCAATGGACAATTTTGGGAGAGACCCCACCGCGACCCTACAGCCTTCCTGCAGGAATATAGGGCGATGTTGGCCTTCTTTACAGGTTCCAGTACGTTTAGTCTGAATGACAGTTTCCTATCCAAAATTATTCCTAAAAATTTTGCACTTTCAGAAAAGACTAGATCTGTTCCATTTATCCGAGGAGGAGGGTCCACATGAGAGACATTATTCATCCTAGTAAAGAGAACCAATTCTGTCTTGTTTGGGTTAACACCCAAACCGCTGCTTCTGGCCCATCTAGCCAACTTGTTCAGAGCCACCTGTAGAATATCTCGGAGGATGTTTTCGAATTTGCCACTCACTGCGATTGCCAGGTCGTCCGCATATGCCACGACCTTGCAGCCACAACGTTCTAGATCTAGCTGGATTTCATTCACCGCTAGGTTCCAAATTAGTGGAGACGGTACTCCTCCTTGTGGAGTCCCTCTGTTTACAAACCTTGTTAGAGTTGTGGACCCTAGACATGCTGTTATGCGTCTTCTGTTGAGTAGTCTTTGAATTAGTCTAATCAAGCTAGAGTTCACCTTTAGATGTGACAATGCCGCGATTACCGCATCTGGGTGTATGTTATTAAAAGCCCCTTCTATGCCAAGAAATGCCACCATGGTGAATTCTTTGAAATGTAGGGACGATTCGATAGTGCTCACAAGTTCGTGCAGGGCTGATTCTGTAGACTTTCCCTTATTGTAAGCATGTTGGTTCGCCGAGAGGAGTTTTGTATCCAGGTTTTGCCTAATGAAATAATCTAAAAGTCTTTCCAGACTTTTCAATAGGAAAGAGGATAGGCTAATTGCTCTGAAGTCTTTTGGCCTAGTGTGCGATATCTTCCCCGCTTTGGGTATGAATACCACTTTGGTATCCCTCCATCGATTCGGGATGTATGAAAGCTTAATACAGCCTATATAAATTTTCTGCAGCCAGGGGATAATGTACTTTAACATTTTCTGCATTTCTGCTGGAGTGATGCCGTCTGGTCCAGGTGACTTGATGGGCTCAAAGCTGTTTATAGCCCAGCTTATTCTAGATCTCTCAGTCAACAAGCTAGCGACGCTCGCACTCTTGTTGGTCCTGTTGATCCTCGGGCTGTGTTGATGAGTTCCCCGGGAAATGTGTGTCAAGCAGTACACTTAGGGATTGCTCGCTGTTTTGTCCAGTTGTTTGCCTCTTCCTGCAAATACCCCACTGTACACGGACACGCGGATAGTACCTTCCTCAGCCTTTCGGCGTCGGAGACCTTTTCCACTTCGCCACAGAAGGAATATCAAGAGCGTCTTTGCGCCTTCCTAAGCTCCTTCTTATAGATCTTGAGTTGCCCTTTATATGCATCCCAATCATTAAAGGCTCCAGTAGATTTCACCTTGTTGAAAATCTTGTTGCAGGTCTTTTTCCTTGCCGTTAGCTCAGAAGTCGACCATTGAGGTTTAGTTTTACCCTTGTACCTTGTTTTTGGACCGGCTTCTTCAAGGGAACTATTGAATGATGTGGTGATATGCTCGACCAGATTATCCAGACCGGCTTTGTCATTCGGTTCATAAAGAAGTTAAGAATTGAGGACCTTTTTAAAATTCTTCTCATACAGGTGCCACTTTGTCTTCCTCACATTTCTGTGGACAGCAGGTTTAGGCGCTTTTTCGGCGAGTTTGAACTCTATATAATGGTGATCTGAGAATGAGTGGTCTTCCAGTACATTCCACCCAATAATTTTGTCTGACACCCGGTCAATAGCAAACGTTACGTCTAGTACTTCTTGTCTGTCTTTAATTGTAAAGGTCGGTTTATTGCCAATGTTACAAATAGTTATGTTGGTAGTTAGAATAAAGTCAAGAAGCGAATCACCCCTATTGTTTATATCCGTACTACCCCAGATAGTATGATGAGCGTTCGTGTCTGCGCCAATAATCAGCTCGAGCTCGTCAGACGTTGCTTCTTCTACTACTTCCCTGAAGAGAGCTGTCGGTATTGCAGCTTCATAAGGAAAGTAACTGGAGACCACCCAGTATATGCGATTACCATTCTCCAGACTAGCAGCTGTTTGGTCTTTACCACTTAAATTAGTCAGGAGAAAAATACTTAGATCTTTTCTGGCCACAATGCAGGTTCTTGGTGTGCCTTCACAGTTGACCACAAGCAGTTTAAAGTTTGGTGTCTTCATACCGCACACCCGCCATCCTACTACATAGGGCTCCTGGATCAGGACGATGTCTACTGCACCTGTGGACAGGCGCAGCAATAGAGCCGCTGAGGCTGCTTTAGCGTGATGGAGGTTAATCTGTAGAATTCTTACCATCATTGGTAATCGACAGATTGATATCCACCCCGACAAGGGTGTTATCGAACTCTTCGTCCGTATCATCGGGGAGCATGTCCCCGCCACATGCGTCAAAGAGTCCGGAGACTTCCCTCAGCCCCTCAGTATCCGAAGTAGTGTTTTCATCCTCAGAGAATGACGTTACAGATCTTCTGTTAGAGTTAGAGTCACCAGAAATAATGGTCATGTGGACCTCCGCATTTCCAGAAAGCCTCAACCACGGTCGACGACTCGCCTTCCGAAGTGGGAGCTATATCCTGTTTGTATACCTTCAGGACTATAGTCTCGAAACCATATTGCAGGGTTGCACATGCACTTTGTATATTTCTGCATTTCTGCTGGAGTGATGCCGTCTGGTCCAGGTGACTTGATGGGCTCAAAGCTGTTTATAGCCCAGCTTATTCTAGATCTCTCAGTCAACAAGCTAGCGACGCTCGCACTCTTGTTGGTCCTGTTGATCCTCGGGCTCTGTTGATGAGTTCCCCGGGAAATGTGTGTCAAGCAGTACACTTAGCGATTGCTCGCTGTTTTGTCCAGTTGTTTGCCTCTTCCTGCAAATACCCCACTGTACAAGGACACGCGGATAGTACCTTCCTCAGCCTTGCGGCTTCGGAGACCTTTTCCATTTCGTCTCAGAAGGAATACCAAGAGCGTCTTTGCGCCTTCCTAAGCTCCTTCTTATAGATCTTGAGTTGCCCTTTATATGCATCCCAATCATTAAAGGCTCCAGTAGATTTCGCCTTGTTGAATAGCTTGTTGCAGGTCTTTTTCCTTGCCGTTAGCTCAGAAGTCCACCATTGAGGTTTAGTTTTACCATTGTACCTTGTTTTTTGACAGGCTTCTTCAAGGGAACTATTGAATGATGTGGTGATATGCTCGACCAGATTATCCAGACCGGCTTTGTCATTCGGTTCATAAAGAAGTTAAGAATTGAGGACCTTTTTAAAATTCTTCTCATACAGGTGCCGCTTTGTCTTCCTCACCTTTCTGTGGACAGCAGGTTTAGGCGCTTTTTAGTCGAGTTTGAACTCTATATAATGGTGATCTGAGAATGAGTGGTCTTCCAGTACATTCCACCCAATAATTTTGTCTGACACCCGGTCAATAGCAAACGTTACGTCTAGTACTTCTTGTCTGTCTTTAATTGTAAAGGTCGGTTTATTGCCAATGTTACAAATAGTTATGTTGGTAGTTAGAATAAAGTCAAGAAGCGAATCACCCCTATTGTTTATATCCGTACTACCCCAGATAGTATGATGAGCGTTCGTGTCTGCGCCAATAATCAGCTCGAGCTCGTCAGACGTTGCTTCTTCTACTACTTCCCTGAAGAGAGCTGTCGGTATTGCAGCTTCATAAGGAAAGTAACTGGAGACCACCCAGTATATGCGATTACCAATCTCCAGACTAGCAGCTGTTTGGCCTTTACCCAGCTTATTCTAGATCTCTCAGTCAACAAGCTAGCGACGCTCGCACTCTTGTTGGTCCTGTTGATCCTCGGGCTCTGTTGATGAGTTCCCCGGGAAATGTGTGTCAAGCAGTACACTTAGCGATTGCTCGCTGTTTTGTCCAGTTGTTTGCCTCTTCCTGCAAATACCCCACTGTACAAGGACACGCGGATAGTACCTTCCTCAGCCTTGCGGCTTCGGAGACCTTTTCCATTTCGTCTCAGAAGGAATACCAAGAGCGTCTTTGCGCCTTCCTAAGCTCCTTCTTATAGATCTTGAGTTGCCCTTTATATGCATCCCAATCATTAAAGGCTCCAGTAGATTTCGCCTTGTTGAATAGCTTGTTGCAGGTCTTTTTCCTTGCCGTTAGCTCAGAAGTCCACCATTGAGGTTTAGTTTTACCATTGTACCTTGTTTTTTGACAGGCTTCTTCAAGGGAACTATTGAATGATGTGGTGATATGCTCGACCAGATTATCCAGACCGGCTTTGTCATTCGGTTCATAAAGAAGTTAAGAATTGAGGACCTTTTTAAAATTCTTCTCATACAGGTGCCGCTTTGTCTTCCTCACCTTTCTGTGGACAGCAGGTTTAGGCGCTTTTTAGTCGAGTTTGAACTCTATATAATGGTGATCTGAGAATGAGTGGTCTTCCAGTACATTCCACCCAATAATTTTGTCTGACACCCGGTCAATAGCAAACGTTACGTCTAGTACTTCTTGTCTGTCTTTAATTGTAAAGGTCGGTTTATTGCCAATGTTACAAATAGTTATGTTGGTAGTTAGAATAAAGTCAAGAAGCGAATCACCCCTATTGTTTATATCCGTACTACCCCAGATAGTATGATGAGCGTTCGTGTCTGCGCCAATAATCAGCTCGAGCTCGTCAGACGTTGCTTCTTCTACTACTTCCCTGAAGAGAGCTGTCGGTATTGCAGCTTCATAAGGAAAGTAACTGGAGACCACCCAGTATATGCGATTACCAATCTCCAGACTAGCAGCTGTTTGGCCTTTACCACTTAAATTAGTCAGGAGAAAAATACTTAGATATTTTCTGGCCAAAATGCAGGTTCTTGGAGTACCTTCACAGTTGACCACAAGCAGTTTAAAGTTTGGTATCTTGATACCGCACACCCGTCCTCCTACTACATAGGGCTCCTGGATCAGGACGATGTCTACTGCACCTGTGGACAAGCGCATCAAAAGAGCCGCTGAGGCTGCTTTAGCGTGATGGAGGTTAATCTGTAGAATTCTTACCATCATTGGTAATCGACAGATTGACATCCACTCCGACAAGGGTGTTATCGAACTCTTCGTCCGTATCATCGGGGAGCATGTCCCCGCCACATGCGTCAAAGAGTCCGGAGACTTCCCTCAGCCCCTCAGTATCCGAAGTAGTTTTTTCATCCTCAGAAAATGACGTTACAGATCTTCTGTTAGAGTTAGAGTCACCAGAAATAATGGTCGTGTGAACCTCCGCACTGCCAGAAAGCCTTGTATCAACCACGGTGAACGACTCACCTTCCGCAGTGGGAACTATATCCTGGTTGTATACCTTCAAGACTATAGTCTCGAAGCCATACTGTAGGGTTGCACTTGCACGTAGTATATGGGAGGTGGATTCAGCGTTAAGGATCAAATTGACCTGTCGCTTTTTACCATCCGCCTCACTCACCTTGCTGATTCTCCAATTATGGGCGGGTAGACCAGGATTGGAATCTTTTATTATTTCTAATATGTCAGCCGGGTTGGAGGGCTCTTCTGTAACCCAGGTGATGGCTCTAGGGTGACTAGGGATGTTGTTGTTTCGACAACATCCAACTGGGCACCCGGTCACACCTTACCCGCTCGACTCAGAGCAGCCTTATAGAGGTCTACTGATCTGGCATCACCGAAATATAAGAGCTTTACTCTCCCCTGATGCCATCCGGCATCGTTGCAGATTGGTGGTGTGCCTGGCATTTCTCTACGGACATCAAGGAAATGAACCATAATGTCTGATTGCACATGGCTCCATTTGTCCTTGAGGATGGATCCATCCTCACTACTTCTGTCTATAACGGCCATCACTAGACTCTCCTTCACCACTTCATTGAAGGGCTTGGTGAGTGTCCTGTTGATGGTGACATTAGGGCCTCTTGCCTTTTTCGAAGGCAGGGGTTCATCAGGTCATCTGATTGCCGGCTGATTGGCCTTAGAAGCATCTACGACGCCTTTAGCCCTGGTAAGTGACTCTTTTTGTTTTTCGGTAAGAGCCGAAACCTCAACAGCCTCCAACTTCGTCAAAACTCTATCCGGTGCTCATTGTGCTTCCGTTTTGACGGTCGGACATGACGTTTTCCCCTCACCGTACCACCTGTTGTGAGTACTGGGTGGAAATTTTCACCATGTTTGGTGTGGTCGGCTTTGGCCAAGACCAACGGACGGACAGTAGGACGATTGGGGAACCCCGCTCCATCGGAACGCGAAGGCATCCCCGTCAATAATTTTTTTTGTCTGTATTAGCCCGTAATAGGTACGACGATGTAGGCCTTCCAGACTTTGTACAGATTTTTGTTTTGTTTTTGCGATTGCGTAATAGGTACTGCGTAATAGATTTTAACTATCCGCTCTGTGCTAAACACGTCCGTTCACTACGACAGATCAGTAACGAATCTTGATGTATATCCAACTTATCTTTCGCTCCGCTTCAAAAAATACATTAAGGCAAAAAAGTGGACTTAGCACCTTTTCACTCTTAGGTCGCGATATATTTTTATTCCCTTACTTAATTAATTCTCTTGCTTCTTCGCCAACTTACCTATCAATAATACTTCTCATTGTCGATTACGACTGTAAGCTCAAATTGTTGGCCGTCAAACTGGCCACACCGTTTGGCCCACAACCGCTAAAGCCATTGCAACGCTGCAAAGCAAACATTTCATCACTGGAATCCCTTAACTCAGCCTCATCACGGTCTAAAGTATGACGCAATGTAATCAAAGTTTCTTGCAAAAATTGAATCTCACCATTCTGGTCATAGCTGCTGAGGGCTGTCGAGTTACTGATGTGTGTGGATAAACCATTTGTTGTTGACATGATCATATTGATCTATTGGTAAACCAACAGAACGTACCGAACAGTACATGATATAACAGGTACATGATGGGAGAAAACGATAAACGCAATAAACTGATTGAAATCCTTAAAAAATATAAATCCTTGGTTTACTACTATAGCATTTGATATTTTTCGACCAGAACAAACGGAAAACGCAAATATGACAAAAAATCAAGATACTCCCTTTTTATATTAAGCCATCGAAATGTAGATCTATTAAAGCTTACCTGATAACGATCAATGTGTTTTGTTTTGTCATTTTGTACTTTAACCATCCATATTACATGATCATCTAATATTATTTTTCATTTTAATATTTTTTTCATTTTAATATTATTCTTTATTTTCTATATTCTATTCTATATTCTAATATTCTTTCTTTCCAACAAGTGTGTTTCGTCTTTTTTATATTATTTTTAGCGCCGGAAATCCTCGGATCGATCATTGTTCAGTCGTATTGAAATAGGTGTTTGACAATTGCCTGTGGGTGACTTTGCAGTAGGTCATTAGTAATTTTTTTCAACCCGCACAAAGTTGAAAACATTCCAAAAATCGAACATGTGAATCGATTTGGAATGACATCATTCATTTCTTGAAAATAATTGATGAAAAAATCGAATTCCAAGGTAGCGAGCTGCTCCCCGCTCACCATGGAAATAAATGTGCCATTTTTGGAGAAGGTTTGAATAAGTCTTCTAAATTTCCATAAAAAAAGTGGCCGTAATGTTTTCATTTGGGTTTTCCTCGGAATAACTAGGAAAATTTGTTTATTGTTTATTATGGCACTTAATAATAGGTTGTACATGTAAAGTTACCTCCTTAATAGAGAAATTTTATGTTGGCTGAACAATTTCTCTTCCATTTCCAATATCAAAACAAAATTTTTCCGAATGAAAATACTGGATTGCTAGCATAGGTATCCGGAAGTGCTAACATCAAATGATTGATATTAATACCACTTTCCTTCAAATTGTCCGAAAGAAATGCCTTACGCAAGTTGTGCATGATATGGTAAATATCATAAACGTATACAATCGGATGTCTTGTTGGGTTCACGAACGATCTTAGCAATAATGCGTTTGTGTTTGGGTCATGATAGGAATAGTACTTACATATTGTTTTATGCCTTGTATCTTGGTCGCTTACGACCCCACAAACGTGTAAACCACACCTTTCGGCAATGGTTATTGCCATTTTTAAAGCGAGAGCTATTTCGTCGGTCTTGTAATGTTTCATGTGAAAAGTCATTCAAAAGCAGAAATTCCAATTCGACTGTAATCCTTGTGCAAAAAATAAAAATTGCAATAATTCCGAATTGTGAGTCCGTAAAATACTAATACTAAATTACCTTGCGCAATGAATGTAGTGGCGAAGTCGTGGGTACTGTGCGTAATGTTAACCTGATCGAAAGATATCATCGCGTATCTTTCCATGGGAGACATTGTCTGAACCAAATTTCGCAGTATCTCCTCCAGCCTTCCATCTTCACGGGAAAATATGGGAACTTCCCTCCATCCCAGTACCACATTTTCCGGTATGTTCGGATAAAGCGCTTGAAACTTATCATTAAGACGGAAATACTCTATTTCCGTCCGAATTTTTTGTTCCTCTGTCATAATCTAAAGTTATGCACAAAATATTAGATATCACTCGATATTCATTATAAAGAAATTATTACATATAAATTAAAAAAAATTAAAACTTTGATCACCATTCCTGAAAAATTAGAATTTTGACATTTTTGTCAAACGGCCCTTTTTCAAGCTAATTTTAGATAGCTATTTCTATAATCTTTTTCCAACATTTTTCCCAGGTTCCAACATACTTTTCTGATTATCTTACTTTCCATCGACGACGACAGAGATTCGAGTGTAAAATTAAACAGAAAACATGATGAACCAGAAAAATAAGTCACCGAAACTTTCTCTTTGGCTGTGAGAATTGAAAACAAAATTTTTTTTGGGGGAAAAGTGAATAACTTTATGTGGTTCACTTTTATAAGTGAATAACCTCTTCAACATCTGGTTCCATAATTTCTTCCAAATTTGGCTCTTCAACATCTGGTTCTATAATTTCGTCCAAATATGGCTCTTTAACATTTGCATCTTCAACATCTGGTTCTATAATTTCGTCCAAATTTGGCTCTTCAACATCTGGTTCTATAATTTCGTCCAAATTTGGCTCTTCAACATCTGGTTCTATAATTTCGTCCAAATTTGCTTCTTCAACATCTGGTTCTGTAATTTCGTCAAAATTTGGCTCTTCAACATCTGGTTCTATAATTTCGTCCAAATTTGGCTCTTCAACATCTGGTTCTATAATTTGAATATCTGGAACATAAAACCAGTAAGGAAAGGCTAAAGTTTAATTAAATTAAAAATACTTACTTTCTATTCCTCGGGGGAGCATATCTCGATTTTGGAAATGCAAGGAACATATTTTCGTATTTTCAGTAACGTTTAAAAAATCTATCCAACTTTGCCGACCTGTATCGGACAGAGGAAGTCCAAATAAAATTGCCCCGTCTTTGCCAGTTTTCCGTTTGCAAATTAAACATTTACGAACCATTTTTTTCCAATTTAAATCACTTTTCTTTGCGCAATGTATTAAATACGTATCGTACCAGGGATGTAATAAAATGTACCGACTTTTGCATCCCTGATTCGTACGTCATGATTCACACGATACTAAACTCATGATTCACACGATAAACTCACACACAAATACACACACACTACACACTGCGAATGAAAAACACAAAACGTTGAGTATGAGAAGTAAGAGTACGGCATACTTTTTTTCGACTGCCTCTCTCGCCCACAAAACGCTGATAAGTATACTTAATACTTAAAAAAAATGTTTAATGTAAATGGGAACTTATGAAGCCATACACGTTACGAACACGTTACAACGTTTGCAACAGTATCGTACGTTTACAACAGTATACGTATACAGTAATTATCATTTAGCAGCCCTGTCATTTAAAAAAAAAACAACATTGACATCCCTGAAACATTGACATCGTTTTCCATTTGCGAAAAAATCCATGTGCAACAGTTTAATATTCTCATCTTGAGCAAAAATTTAAAATTCCTATCTTGGGCAACAATTTATTTAAAAGTGTACAATAAAATCCACCAGAATGGGGGATTCGACAGCGTCACACAATTCGCTAATCATTGTTCGAATTGATAGCGATAAAGGGCTGAAGAACATATCAAGCGGAATGCGGAGTCCTAGTCCTTCAAAAAGACCAAAGACAAATGTTGGGAGCATAAGGCTGAAGAACATATCAAGCGGAATGCGGAGTCCTTCAAAAAGACCAAAAACGATTGGTACAAATGTTTGGAGCATAGGGCTGAAGAACATATCAAGCGGAATGCAGAGCCCTGTCCTTCAAAAAGACCAAAGACAAATGTTGGGAGCCTTCAGCCCTATGCTCCCAACATTTGTCTTTTATCAAGCGGAATGCGGAGTCCTTCAAAAAGACCAAAAACGATTGGTACAAATGTTGGGAGCATAGGGCTGAAGAACATATCAAGCGGAATGTGGAGTCCTAGTCCTTCAAAACTACCAAAAACGAAGAACATATCAAGCGGAATGCGGAATCCTTCAAAAAAAACCAAAAACGATTGGTACAAATGTTGGCAGCATAGGGCTGAAGAACATATCAAGCCCAAAGACGATTGTGTCGAAAAACAACACTCAGGTATCAAACAAAAACACTCAGGTGAGCCTACTTTTTTTAATTTTTCATTCATTATTATTTCATTTTTTTCCTTCTTTTTTTCAGAGACAACAAAACGACCGTATCAAACTCGTGTTGAATACGGCGCTTCTTTCAAATTACATTTTGAAAAATTGATGGCGAAGATGGAGGATGCACTACGTCGTGAGACAATTCCCGAAAAAAGGAATGTGTTATGGATACAAATTGTGAAGGCGATGGAGACTAGGTTCCCTAACCAGAAAGAAATAACCATACAACGCATGAAAGTTATGCAGCGTAATATGAAAAGAGTTTGGAAGCGAAGGAATAATGTGACTACAATGACGAATTCGAATGCAATGCAATTCGAAAATGACCCTGAGAATCTCATTGATATTGATACTCCAACTATTGATACTCCTGATATTGATACTCCAAATATTGATACTAACACTAGTGACATTGATATTGATACTCTAATTTTTGATACTAATACTAGTGATATTGATACTCTAATTATTGATACTAATACTAGTGATAAAACTCTTGATACTAATGATGAAAACGAAACGATACTTAATGATACTAATGAAAAATGATATGAATGGCCAAGACAAATTTCCAGCTTCTCAGAAATAATCCATGACGATAGTTCCTTGGCCAAACGACCCAATCAAAGTTCCATAGAAAGATGCCATCCACCGCTAAACGGCCACGACAAATTTCCAGCTGCTCAAAAATAAGCCGTGATGATCGTTCCTTGGCCAAACGACTCAGTCAAAGTTCCTTCCATCCACCGCTAAACGGCCACGACAAATTTCCAGCTGCTCAGAAATAAGCCATGACAATCGTTTCTTGGCCAGTCAAAGTTCCTTAGAAAGGATGCCATCCACCGCTAATACAGCATCGACAAATTTCGGCTCTATGAAATAAACCCCCAATGAAATAACGCCCAGTGAAATGAGTCCCAATAAAAAAAATTCCCAAAAAAAATGAAATAGCTCCCAAAACAAAAAGTGAAATTAATCCCAAAAAAAAGTGAAATAGCCAACTTGTTCAGAGCCACTTGTAGGATGTCTCCTTTATTAAATATTCTGAGATGCAAAAATGCAGTATGCGAATTTGTCGTCTTCGTAGCACATCTTGAAAAATGTGGTCTTCTCGATTCCGTCATGGCGCGTTAATCCGAAATTCGGGAAAACAGATTCTTTTTGAATGCTGCTTTAATTTCTGCTACAATCTTCGGAGACGATAGAAACACGTTGTTCGTCAAGTATTGAAATCCTCACTTTACTTGTGAAAAGGAAATATTTCTGGAATCGTCTTGGTTCCTATTTGAAGAAAACATTAAGTATAATATATGACTATGATTACAAATAATTGGAAAATACGAACCGGCTACAAGCATCTTGAAATTTTTCTCGAATATCACTCAAAGCGTTAACGTTCCCCAACAAAGCTTCCGGATCCAAACTTTGATTTTTAATTGTAATCATTAGCTGAAGTTCCTCATATAATGCCTTCTGATCACCATGGTTATGCTGATCATCCGAACATTTAAAGCATTGATTATTTTCTATAAAAACTGGAGCTTTGCAGTCTTTTGCGTAGCAAACGTAAAATTGCTTCGGTTTATATTTACCTTTCTTCACGTACAATTGTTGTTCACTGGTAATATAGAGCAATTTGCTATCTCTTCTTTTTCCATTAATAATTTCAAAATTCACGCTATCCATGCCGATGACTTATGTATATTCTTGGCAAAAGTGCACTTTACCGGGGGCATCGCCAAAAAAATATTTTTTTTTCATCCCCCCTCTAAATGACCCCAGGAATACGAAAATGGGGTCGAAAATTTTGGCTCGGACCCATGGGGCCCTCAGGACCCAAAAAATGGACCCGGTCCCCGACATAGTCAATATTATACTCAAACGAAAGATAATTCCATGTAGAGCCTAAATATGAAAAAAAGTGGAAAAAATATGAAAAGTGGATCTAGTAGCCCCCTAGGTTCCAAAATTTTGGGGGACTTGGGCCCCTAAAGTCAATATTATACTTAAACGAAAGTATACTCCTACTCACGGAATTGGGCGTCTTTTTTTACGTGAGCTCCCATCTCTCTCACCGACTCGGATGAGAAGGAATATCAATAAATTATTGATATTCGCCCTCATCCCAGTCATCTTCCTCCTCCTCAACGCCGACATTGAATACCCCTTGAACCTCCAGGTCCACGGCCTCGTCGGCACTCTCCTCTTCTGCGCTTTCCTCCTCTACCTCAGGTCTTGGGCAAAGCGGATTATATAATTTGCCGGCTACTTGGCAAAATTCAATAGAAGGGTCCCAACGAAGGGCTTTACTCTTTCGAATGAACATGAATTTTGCCAAGTATCCGGCAAAAAAAAATTTCCGCCGACCACCCGTTGGAAGCGATCTTTTGGCATACGCCCAAGATCCTTCAATTGAGTTGGTGTGCGCACCAGTCTCTGGGTCCTTAAAGGTAACCGAGAGTTTAACTGTAAGGTGTTCATAACCCTTGGTATCAATAGAAATGTATGTCCTCCACATGTCACTAATTATAGTGGTACCGGGCAGTATCCATTTCTCCACCAAAGGGATAAGGGTCGCTGCATCCCTCTTCTCCACAGCTACCATGAAACACCTTCCCTCTCGTAGCCTCCAAAGACCCACTGACCTTCCACGCGCTTTCCTCGGTGGTATTTCCTCTTTCCAAACTTACTTTCGTCGATTTCGACGGTTTACCGGGGCCACCAAGGGGTACGGCGTTGTCAATGGCAGCCTCACCTCCCGGCAAAAACTAGCCCAATCGACGAGAGTATGATTAGAATTAATGCGTACAAATTCCCCACTTATTTGTGAATTTAGCCCTTTCAGCCATAATAAAACAAAATGGAATATATCTGTAAATGACAAAAGGGATTTTCAAAAAAAAGTCCCTTTTCGGAGACTCACTCCGTATTTACAGACAGTTTTCCCTGTTTGCTTTTAATGGTGTTGTAGCACCTCCATTTGAACCCATCCCCATCAACATTAAGGGACATGGGCTTTTCATGGCCCATAGGGCAAAACATCTCCCCCTTATTGGGAAGAATTCCAAATTCCATTAATTTGGTAATTATGAATTCTTCTCCCTTCGCTCCCCACAAAATTATATCAGTTGGAATTATTTTTGACGACATGTTGTCAGCTCAAAGCGCAAGTGAAGTGCCAATAAAATGTAACAAACCAAGAAAACTTTTGAGGTAAAAAAAAGTTGAACACTATTTATTTTAATGTTATTTTAATAAATAGAGGCACAAAATATGTAAATGAAGGAAATAAAGTAAATTAATGTAATTTTTTGTTGTAAATTTAAAAATATAAGTAGAAAATAATATTTGTTTATTGGAAGCAAATGTTGGGCACTTTTTTAATGTTATGTGAGTGTTAGATATGAATTTGTAGTCGATATTTTTGTAATTTAATAATATAATATTAGAAAATTTGTTAAAAAATAAATCGCAAGATTTTACTTTTTGTATACGAAATTAAGTTTATGGGAAAAAAAAAGTTGGACACTATTTAATAGAAATGTTATGAAACTTTTATAAGTACCAGAAAGGACATTGTTAGTTTAAATTGTAGTGTACACAAAAAGAGCCGCAGGCGAAAATTTTTTCCAAAAAAATTTTCTTTACTTTTTTGTATTGGAAATAAAGTTAATGGGGAAAAAAAGTTGGACACCATGTAATATGAATATGACGATAGTTTGATAAGTACGTGGACACTACCAATTTATAATGGTAGTGTCCACGAAAACCGCCGAAGGCAAATTTTTTTTCGCAAAAAATCGCGCGATTTTTATTTTTTAAAAATTAAATGCTTTTCTTTGTAAGTCACTTTATTTTTATTAAACCCTCACTTTAGAGTGACGAGGGTACATATCATTTGCTACGGAAAAAAGTGTAACACATCGAAGGAGTGACCTAAGACCCCAAGTATGTTCGGAGGAAAACCGTTTTGGGTCATTTTAAGTCGAATGAACAATGTCCGTCCGTCTGTCTGCTGGCTGGTGCGCACGATAACTCTCGAAAGGAGTAACCGACTGACTTCAAATCTGGTATGTGGTAATATTTTTTTCTATCTCCGGCTAAGTTCGAAGATGGGCCATATTGGTCCAGTACCTCCCCCCCAAAGGGTTAAAATGTTGCGAAAAATTGATTCTTTAATAACTGCTATACTGCTTATTCGAATCTTCTGAAATTCCACACATAGTATTAGCTTATTAGTCGCTATCAACTCGAGAAAAATGGGCGAAGTTGCCACGTCCCTTTTGGTACCTCCCACACAAATGCACCGTTTTGCACCAAAAGCTAACTGCTTATAACATAGTGTATAAAAAAACAGTACAGTATTTAGTATTGCTTTAATATTGCCTACAGTCAAGGGAAAAATTGGCGTTGTTGCCACGCCCTTTTGGTACCTCCCACACAAAGGTACCTTTTTGCACCAAAAGTTAACAGCTTATAACATTGAAACCAGTGTATAAAAATACTTGAAATTTTGTACAGTGTAATGTTTTTATAGTGTCTATAGCCCTGTGAAAAATGGGCGTTATCGCCACGCCCCTTTTTGTACCTCCCACACATAATGCCCAAATCATACCACAATTTAATGTCTCATAACGTTTATACCAGTGCACGTAAATGCTTATAATTCGGCACAGTGCAATGAATTTAAAGTATCTAATGTTCAGCGAAAAATTATGTATTTGATAAACCCCTTCTGGTACCTCCGACACAAATTGACAGAATAATACGAGTAATATTCAGTATTACATTACTCACAAAGTGAGGGTATACCTTAATCGGTTTACCCGACTGAAACTTTCTTACTTGTTTTTATATAACTATTGGTTATCTCCTCGCCATTTCCTTTCGTTTAAGTATAATATTGACTTTTGGGACCCAAGTCGGCCACAATATTGGACCCTAGGGGGCTACTGGATCCACTTTTCATATATATTTTTTCATATTTAGACTCTACATGACATTACCTTTTGTTTGAGTATAATGTTTATTTTGGGAGCCCAAGCCCCCCAATTTTGGTCCCTAGGGGGCTACTGGATCCACTTTTCATATTTAGGGTCTACGTGGCTTTACCTTTCGTTTGAGTATAATATTGACTATGTCGGGGACCGGGTCCTTTTTTGGGTCCTGAGGACCCCATGGGTCTGAGCCCCAATTTTGAACATCATTTTCGTATCTTTTGAACCAATCTGAACGGGATAGGCTACTTTTTTCTATTTTTGTGATGCCCCCGGTAAACTGCACTTTAGCCTTCTTTTTTCTTTATTTCGGATGATAATTTAATTTATTATTCTTTATTAGAAAATTTTATTTCTAATATTTACAACAGTTGAGTTTCTTGCGGACAAAAATAAATATAAACAAATGGGAGTGCGACGGTGGCGGCATTAAATTTGTTGCGGCGTTCAATTTGTAACGGCGTTAAATTTGTGGTGGCGCAAAATGTTAATTTTTCGCGTTGAAATAAACATAGTACCACAAATGAAAAAATTTCGCAGTTTTTTTTCGCGACTTTGTTTTTATTTGGGATTTCAACGCGAAAAATGAACATAGTACCACGCTTAAGATGGAAAAGTAGTAGTTTCGAACGCTTCGATTTAAATAAAAGATATAAACATACAGGTTATCACATAGCCGGCTCTGCCTGACAGGAGTCATTTCTTCAGAACGTTTTTACAACATCTTTCTAGAAGTTTGTTGTAAAGAAATTGTTAACATATTATTCGATCTCAACCGATTTGTAAAATTTTGAATTCTTGTCAAAATAGAATACAAACTGTAAAGTTTCTGCTAAATTGCTTTACAAATGTGGTATCTATGGCCCAATGGAGGAGCAGATAATCGACGATGTGGACGTCTGCTCATATCTGGGCAGCACCATCAGTAAAGGCGGCGGTTCTTATGCAGATATTACGGACCGAATAAACAAAGTCCGAAATGCATTTCACTCTTTGCACAGAATATGTCGTGCAAACAACATCTCAATTTGCGTCACGAACGATCAATTACTTACGCAGACGTAAATGGACATGGATTGGACATATATTGAGAAGGCTATCTGATGATATTGCGAGACAAGCGCTCGATTGAAACCCGCAAGGCCATAGAAATCCTGGCGGGCCTCAAAATACTTGGATTCGGATGGTAAAAACCGAATGTTCATCTCGTAACATGATATGGAACCAAGTAAAAGCTTCAGCAAATTACCGAGTACAGAGGAGAGAATTCGTTGACGTCCTTTGTTCAACATGAACGTTTAATCATTGTTTTTTCTTGCGTTATGTAGAAAATAAGATTTAAATAAAGGAAAAAACAAATCTATGGCCAAAAAAACGTATTTTGGAGCGACCTCTATAGGGGAGCTATATCAACACATTGACCGATATGGCCCATTAGCAATCCCAAACAATCTGCAACTACATACATATAAGAAATATTTCTACCTAATTTGATCAACCTAGCTCTATTATTACGGACTGTGATTACAACAGACGGATGGACATGGCTAAATCGTCTTAGAATTTTACGACGATTAAGAATATATATACTTTATGGGGTCTCAGATCAATATTTAGAGGTGTTACAAACGGAGTGACAAAATGAACAGTATACCCCACATCCTATGGTGGAGGGTACACAAATGTCATAACAGATAAGCAAACATACATACATACATTTATAATTTGTAAAAAATTTATAATTTCTAAAAAATTTATAATTTCTAAAAAATTTATAATTTCTAAAAAATTACACCTGAACTTCTGAAAAACAGAAAATTTGCCTTTAAAATAAAGCATTGATACATTGCCAAAATACCTAAATACAAATAAATCTTTGTTTCGGAATTATACGATGGAACAATAACATATTATTCTCAAAATGTTAAATGTTTTTACGATATACTGAAGTCACTGACAAAAATCGAAAGAGTGACCAAATGAATTTATGTTTTGTATAAGTATATTACGATAATATTTTTCTATCTAACTACATACTTCACATCTAAAGGATATTGTGTGTGAAAACTGTCTTTCGGCATCTTTATGTATTCCTCTGGCTTCGGCATGAATTAAAGGCCGGGTTAGGCATACGTAACCGTAATTTATCTTTACCGTTGCCGTAACGTTGCCCGTTTGAGCGATTAACGAGTCATATGTTCTGACAACAACAACACATAAGTAAACAAAAAAGCCGCGATTTCTTTTTGTTTAGGTTTATTAAAAATTAAGTTAAAAAGAATGTTTATAAATTTGTGTTTTTTAAATCTGTGCAGAATTTACAATTAAAGTAAATCAAGAAAATATCGTCGGAAAAGATGATGGGGTGGACGTCCTATAAACAATGACTGAATTAAATACGCCAAAGCAACGGATTAGACCGGCAGAGAGACTAGCAATAACACCACTGTATGTCAAATATTGCTTTATCCTATGATTCCAAGTTGGGAAATATTAACATTCTATTCTTTAAAATTGTAGATATTTGGGTCACGGTTGTTCCATACAATCGATTGCATGGAGTCACAGGCTGGGGAAAACAACAATTCGAAATATTGTTTTAGAATGCAGTGAAGTTTTGTGGCGCTTGCTTTCGCCGATTTAATTAAGTGAACCAACTACACAGCAGTACAAACACATTGCCACTGATTTTCAACGGATGTGGGATATGCCGAATTGTGTGGGAATCTGCGATGCTAACTATATATGTATTCATATCAGTTAATGTTGGAAGTTATGGAAGCCAACACGATGGGGGTGTGTCCATTATACTTCAATTTATTTATAATCTATTTTAATACAAACAATTTCCATTTCTTAATTTAAATTAAATACAGCTATATTCCAGTACTCTCCGTTTGGCCAATCAGTTATTTTAGTTACAGTACCTGTACCTCCTAGTAAACCATTATCGTCAGCATCCTCTGAAGCCCTTCCTCATTTTTTTATTGTCGATGCGGCGTTTCCCCTGAGGAATATCCTTGGTCTAAGTCAACAACTTTAGACGAGCTCAGAGACAACATCCAACGCAAAATTGCCAACGTTCCGGTTGAAATGTGTCCAAGAGTGGTGGAAAATTGGGTCCAAAGAATAGATCGCTGTTGACGGGCTCGTGGTGGTCATATGACCGAAATTTAATTTCATTCCTAAAATGTAACATTTGCACTACACCTGGAATAAATTTGAACTCTGTATCTGAAATATTCTGTGTTTTATAAATACTTTTACTTATGTATATTTCCATTGAAGAGGGACTCAGCCAAATCCAATCCAATCTCTATCTATAAATAAGTCCACGTTTGTAGAGACGCTTATATTGCTGTCAAATTAACCCACAATGAAGGAGATTGGCACAATGATCGTCTCGTACTGTCGCCAAAAGAATCCTGAAGCAGATCATAAATTTAATTTTTAATGGAGTCAGCCGCGATCTTCATAAAACTCACCTGTGACGCCCAGCTCCTTGCCAATTTGCTTCCAAGCTTCTCGTTTTTGTTTTCAGATATCCTATATGCTGGATTATATTTATTGTATAAATACTCGTGCGACTGCACCAATGAAATCAAATATTCGTCTTTCATGTTTATTTGCACTTTTAAACAACAAATAATTAATAAATTATTTTCTTTACTTTTCTCGGTGAACATACAATTGTAATTGTAAACAACATGTAGTGTTGTCAAATTGTACGTAAACGGAACGTCCAATTCTGATTTCAACAGATTCAGCCATATGGCGAAATGTTTGCAGCGACAGAGCCTCTGATGGGAATCGAACCCAAGACCCCCAAACTCATAGGCGAGTACGCTACCAACTTTGGACTACATATTATGTTTGTTTTTAGAAACTGGAACTAAATATGTAGTTGCAAAAATGGCTGACTATGAAAAATTCTAAATGAAACCATGCGTTGGTCGAACTGCTTTGGAATTACCCAACTGCAATTAAAAAATGTTTCATTACAACCCCCACCATAGGATGGGGGTAAATTCATTTTGTCACTCCGTTTGTAACTCCTCTAAATATTGATCTGAGACCCCATAAAGTAACGGGTTTTCCAATAGGGATGATATGATTTTGAAGTGACGTTTCGGACATTTGTAATATGTCATGATCTGTCATTTGTTTTTCATTGTATTCAGTAGTGTTTACAATTTCATCATGGAGAGATATACGCAGGAACGTTTGCAAATTATTCAGTTTTATTATCGAAATCATCGTTCTCCAATTGCAACTTTTCGTGCGCTAAGAGCATTTTATTAAAAATCAAAAAAACACTCTCCTCTCGACCTAAGACCTTGACACCCATGAGCATCTTTTTCCCGTTGACCGATTTCCGATAGGACGTACCGTTAAGGAGCTAGAGCAAAAATAAACTTTCTGTTCACATTTGAAAATGATGCTAAGTCCATTTTTTTTAAATCCCAAAAAAACACTTTCCAGTCGACCTACGACCTTGACACCCATGAGCATTTTTTTAGCTCTCATTAAGAGCTATCTTTTTGCCATTGACCGATTGTGACTAGGTGCCACACAGCAAATGAATTGTTGCGAGAAAAGTTTGGACATTCATTTATTTGAAGAAATTGTGATATTGAATGGCCTCCAAGAAGTTGTGATTTAACACCATTAGACAATTTCTTGTGGGGATATTTGAAGTCATTGGTCTTTCGAAATAAGCCAGACTCTCTTCAAGCTTTACACGTCAATATTGAACGTGCCATTCGGGACATACGACTTGATTTAGTGGAAAAAGTGCTCGAAAATTGGGTTCATCGAATTCGTTCCTGCAGAAGAAGCCGTGGAGGCCATTTGAATGACGTTTTATTAAGAACTTAATTGTATCGATTGTACTTCACATTAAATACTTTTAAACTTTTGAATTTCCTTAACAATAAGTGTGTTTTTTTTTCAAATAAATCATATCACTCTTATTTGAAAACCCTTTATGTGGAAACTTTTATTTGATTTTGATTCATAACTAAACAGGCTTTTCTTTTCGATTAAATAAAAACGCTTTAGTAGTTTACATTTCATAAATATTTTTGTGGTTTATTTATCAATAAATTTGTTGTTTTTTGTTTTGTTTTTGGGGGATGTTGGTTTGTTTGTTTGTTTAAATATTGTTGTGGTTATCGTGCAAAGACGACAACATTGCTTAAAATATATATGTAGATGTATATTAAATAAAACACTAAAAACAAATGG
Organism: Eudasyphora cyanicolor; assembly: GCA_963930755.1. NCBI lineage: Eukaryota > Metazoa > Arthropoda > Insecta > Diptera > Muscidae > Eudasyphora > Eudasyphora cyanicolor. The sequence continues at coordinate 266,337,771 of OZ005736.1, forward strand.
TAAAGCAAATTTGCAAAACTACAGATATAAATGTGGGGATATTTGAAGTCATTGGTCTTTCGAAATAAGCCAGACTCTCTTCAAGCTTTACACGTCAATATTGAACGTGCCATTCGGGACATACGACTTGATTTAGTGGAAAAAGTGCTGGAAAATTGGGTTCATCGAATTCGTTCCTGCAGAAGAAGCCGTGGAGGCTATTTGAATGACGTTTTATTAAGAACTTAATTGTATCGATTGTACTTCACATTAAATACTTTTAAACTTTTGAATTTCCTTAACAATAAGTGTGTTTTTTTTTCAAATAAATCATATCACTCTTATTTGAAAACCCTTTATGTGGAAACTTTTATTTGATTTTGATTCATAACTAAACAGGCTTTTCTTTTGGATTAAATAAAAACGCTTTAGTAGTTTACATTTCATAAATATTTTTGTGGTTTATTTATCAATAAATTTGTTGTTTTTTGTTTTGTTTTTGGGAGATGTTGGTTTGTTTGTTTGTTTAAATATTGTTGTGGTTATCGTGCAAAGACGACAACATTGCTTAAAATATATAGATGTATATTAAATAAAACACTAAAAACAAATGGTAAAGCAAATTTGCAAAACTACAGATATAAATGTAGTGTCAAATGGAAATATAGCAGCAACTGTTTAAAGATATATATATATATGTATGTATATATAATATGTATATGTAGAACAAGGAAGCCGGTCTATAAAGTAGTTTTTGTGTTAACATTGAATCAAATTTGTAATATATTTTTCTTTAAATTGAATTATTGTGTGAGAAGTGATTGAGTTGATGTTTGGTAGGAAGGAAGGAAGAAAGTGGAGATAATATTCTTAACGGTTTGAGATTTTTGCTGTTTTTTTTGGTTATTGCTTATAAATTGTGTTTTGATGTTTTATAACTTAGTTTCTTTTGTATTTTATAAATTTAATAATTATTAGTATTTTTATGATAAATGTTTTTTGTTTAAATGTTTGCTGTTTAAAAGCCGTTTTTAAATAGCAGTTTTAAAAAATTAAAAGCTTTTTTGTTGGTTTGTTTGGATTTCTCTTTTAACTATATTAAAAAAAAACAGTATTAAACACGAACTTTTGGGGTGGAAACATATACACGCTTCTTATAGAAAAACAAACAAAAAGTTTGCTCTTTTCTAACGCGCAACCATAGCCAGCAATTGTCTCCTTTGGGAGAGTTGAAGACTTAGATTGGGTCAAAATGTAACTTTGGTTAAAATTATCATAAATTATAACATACAAAATGTAATACATTTTTTACATGGGGTGTTTAAATATATGCCTATATATAAAAATTATTCAATTGTTTGTTTTTTTTGAGGGCTTAACATTTTGTGAAAATTGTTTTCAATTTTGTTTTTTGTATAAGATTGATTTCAAATTTTTAATTTTTTAACTTTTTTTTGCTTTCTTCGTTTTTGTTTTTATATTTAGGCTTAGTTAGGGGTTAAATATTTATAATTTATAAAATAAAATTAAATTTCTTTTAAAATACAGAAATACAATACATATTTAAAAAACAGATTTTTTTAAAAAAAATTATCAACTTAACTTATTTTAGAGAATAATTATAAAAATTTTATACTTTTCGTAGATATTCAAAACAATTCCCTTTATTTTATGTACCAAAGGGCAGAAGGAGGGAGGGTCGAAAAATATAAATTATGCAGAAACGGTTTTCCTTAAAAAAACACTCTTTAAGAGGGCTGTGGGATTGGAGTAGGATTTCTATTTTAAAAAACAGATAAAAAATACTTTTTTTTAAAACTTAACATTTAAAATTATTTTAAAATCATAACTTAAATAAAGACAGGTAAAACATTAGTAGAAGAAGAAGAAGGTGACGGAGAGAAAAAAACCATAGATATCATTACAGATTCTTTATATAAAAACGGGTGGAGGGGGAGAGTGGTTAGGGGATCCAAGTATGAAAGGTTAAGTTAATATTTGATTTATTTTTATTTTCTTAAATAGAACTGTATTCCCTTCCATTCTATATTGTCTAAAACCTATTGCTGCGTTTGATTTTGCTGCTGATGTTGTGTTTCATAGCGTTGCCTTAAGGCCGTCAAAGCATTCAACAAGCGACCGTTGGCCGCATCCAAGGCGGCTATTTGCTGGCCCTGCTCCTCAATGACCCGCTGTTTGTGTGACAAAGCCAATGACATCTTCAGTTGCTCCCGTCGTAGTTCCTCTTCCATGGTAATTAATCTGAAAACGACAATAAAGAAATAATGCAAATCATGAAGAATACATTTGTAATACTTTTTTGCAATAAAAACTTTTTAAAATTTATAAAAAAAATAATATTTTAATCCTTTAAAGAAATTAATTTAAAACAACAATTCACAACTTTTCAATTATTCCTTTAATTACACAACGCAATTTTTTTTTGTTTCCAAGGCCTTAAAACCAGAAATAATAAATAATAAGATATGTCTCCCCCAGCGAGTAAGTTGTCAGGTACGAACGAATAGGAATTTCAACGAATAGGATTTCAAAGAGTGAGGTTTTCCGCGGATTTCGGACTGATTTCGCCGAATTTTTTTTAATTGTCACAATTAAAAAAATTAATAATAATCGATTAGTGCAAAAAAAGTTAAAACTATGTTCGCGGAAAACTGTTTTTTCGCATGTGACAGTTCATTCTAATTCGTTCGTAACTGATAGATTTTGAAGTTTCGTCCGGATGAAACATCTGTCTAATTAAAGGGGTGTGCTTTATCCTATGAAATTCCCTTTTACATATATTTTTATTCCCTTGCTTAATTAATTCTCTTGCTTCTCCTCCAACTTACCTATCAATAATACTTCTCATTGTCGATTCCGACTGTAAGCTCAAATTGTTGGCCGTCAAACTGGCCACACCGTTCGGTCCACAACCGCTAAAGCCATTGCAACGCTGCAAAGCAAACAGTTCATCACTGGAATCCCTTAACTCAGCCTCATCTCGGTCCAAAGTATGACGTAATGTATCCAAAGTTTCTTGCAACAATTGAATCTCACCATTCTGGTCATAGCTGCTGAGGGCTGTCGAGTTACTGTGGTGTGTGGATAAACCATTTGAACTGTTGTTGACATGATTGCGAGGTTGACGACGACGCTTGTTGCCCTCATGCGGGGGACAATGACCTACAAGAAAAGAAAAATATGCTATTAGTTTTAATACAAATAAAATTGCATTCTCATTTCGCCCATACCTTCTGTATCGGTTGAACTGTCGGACAAAGTCCTGGCCGAATCCAGACTCAAACGTCTTTGATATCTACCATTACCCGCCATTACCAAAGCCCCATTATTGCCTGATCCATGTTGTGTTCGTGAGGGATTGCTGTAAATTGCCACTGTCCCCGGGTGTACCACACCACTGCTGCCAGCCGATGAGGCTGAGGAGGAGGTTAAATAATTGCTACCATTGTTTAGTGGAGCATAGATATCCTCCCGTTTGAATTGTGGATTAGTGCGGGGCATACGCTGTTGTTGTGGTTGTGTTTGTGAGACATTAAATCCTGGCATATTCGAGCTGGAAGCCGAAGAAGTACTACCACCACTCAAAGTCCTCTGAGCATCCAAATGACCATGAGAGGGCGATTTCAAAAGCTTATTTACCGGATTATAATTGTGGTAATTGTCTGTGGAAAGGCGTTCCTCACTGGAGGAGGGTGTAAGGGGAGCAGCCCCATTTAGCAGAGCTGCTCTAGCTGCCACCAAACCTCCAGCATTGGATTTTGTTCGATTATTGCCCCCAAACAGTTGCTGATGGGCTGTTAGTCCCGCATTATAGTTGGATCTTTGGTGATGGTGGTGATGATGATGATGTCCCGCCGACGCTTGTGTGGAAGAAGAGTTCTGCTGCAATTGATAGCTGGGATTTTTGAAAGCTAAAGGAGCTGCCATTGAAGATTTTTGTTGTGCTGGTTGCGGTTGTGAGTCCTCACGTCCCTGTGTATTAATGCTTTGGTATCCTGAACTTGAGCCATGACTGGTCTTACCCGAGAGTTGTTCTTTGTTGTTCTTGGAGGCTTTAACTTCGCCCACAACGGCATGTTCTTCGGCATATTTGAAGAGATCATCCAGATCTTCCAAATTCATGGGCATATTCGAATTGGGATTAGAATCCCTTGAACGGGGATAAGCGGAGACTTTATGTGAGAGCGGTGAACTTGAATGATCGGGAATGCCCAAATTCAATTTGCTGGGTGTCCGATCGCTCAAAGTCAAACTCAAGGAAGAGTTGTTCAAGAGACGCTGTTGCTGTTTCTGCTGCTGAGAAGCATTTAGCATGCTAACAGCACTGGTGACCACTCCGCCCTGATTGGCTTGGTTCTTCAACAAAGGTGTGGGTGACTTGCGCACAAAAGCACTGTTGGTATCCAGGCCGGAGATTTGTATGAAGTCACCATTAGACTCATCGTAATTGTTGTTGCCCCGAGGCAAAGTGGTGGCCCGTACCTGACCGCCAGCTGAGCTGACTTCGCTTTCATTGCCATTGTGACTGTTGGTGGTGGAGAGATTGCCATTGGAACTGGTGGCTGTGTAATATAACCGGTCCATGGTATTCGTAGCACTGGCATTAGGGGCGGGAGGACAATGATGGGGCACTCCAGCAGCGGGCATCATTAGCTGCGATGAGGCTATAGAGCTTTGACTTTGGGCATGTTGCATACCGCCAGTGTAGGAGAGGCCGACTATGGAACTCTGGGAATTTGAGTGGCGTTTGTCCATATTGCTTAGGTTTTGTTGGTGCTGCTGTTGCTGTTGTTGTTGTTGCTGCTGCTGCTGCAACAATCCATTTACCGTGGGGTCATTGTAACGGAAAATATTCTTTTCCAACGAACTGGGAGTCAGTACACCTCTCATTATACCCCTTTCCGCCGGCACTGGCTTGGTGACCACCGCATGTTGTGGCTGAGCCAATTGAGCCTGCTGCACTACCCCACTCTGGCCGCCCGCTGAACTTTGTGACGTCATCATTTCATCGGGATTACGATTCTCTTGATTTTCACTAGTCGAGGAGGTGGACATCATCATCATGTTACAGGGCAAATGCTGCATATAGCTATTGCTGTCTTTGGCTTTGGTTATTTCATCCAAAATATGTTGCAAAGGATCGAGATCATGTTGACGAGCCTCCGGCAGTTTGGAAACACTTTCGCTCAGCAGCATATGGAGTATGGACAATTGTTTGCCCTGATCAATGTAACCGGCCCAATCCAGAATGGACTCAGGAGTGCTGTGCTCGGGGCGAGTGGAAATATTTTGCAAGAATTCCTTCATTTTGGGGGCCTCCTGTTCGAGGAAATCATTTAGGAATTCCATGAAATTCTCCTTGCCCTGGAAGCGGGTGAAATTGGCCAAAGTTTGCAAAGTCTTGGCTACCAAGGTGAGGTTGCGGGTGGCGCGGGTTGATGGTAATTCTAAGAATGAAGAAGAAACGAATATTGAATTAGAAGGATTTGTGACAAGTATTACAATTTGATGAACTTACCATTGGTTATATTGAATAGACTGGGCGACAATATAGCCGGACACAAGAAACGCAAAAATATAGAGGCCGATATCAAATTATCCGCCATATCCTGACGTCCCAATTGCTCCAATCTTTCCCGGAATGTTGCAAAACAATTGCGCAGTTGTGGTGGAAATTGCTTATGGGACTCATAGATGCATTGCCAGGCATTACGCACGGCAGCCCTCAAAGAGGCCTGTTGTCTCTGCAGCGAACCAGTCGCTTTGGTAGGATCCACTTCACAGTCACGATCCGATTGAATGATCTCATTAATGGGTCCAGCCAAAGTGTCTTGCAAATACTGTTCCCCAGTCAGCTTCAAGAAAGCTTCCATACTCTTGGTGGCCAATGAATTGCCACGGAAGGTCAAACGTTGATCACCCACTCTTAGCAGATCCAAGGCAACCACATCGGTTAGGAAAGCTCCCGCCAAGCCTTGGGCATGCATTAGCAAGACCAGAGATTGGCCAATGTCTTCCTTAGCCTTAACGCCAATAACCGGCTCTAAAGTCTCACACACTTTCTTGTAGTTCTCCTTGAGATATGTCAAGAAATCGGCATAAACATTAATGGGCAATATGTCAATGCTCTGGAAGCGACACTTAATGCGCAACGTCGGTATCACCTCTTTGCCATTACGATTGAGACTATCATTCTTCTCGCTGAGTATTGGATACCAGTCCTCGGAGAACGAACGTGTTGTCACCTCATGAATGGGTATCTTCACCGAACCCACAAACATATGCTTGTCACGTTTCTTTTTCTTTTCCACCTCACGGAAAACATTCACCGTGATCACATTGATGTCGGGTATATCGGGAAAATCGAAGTATTCACCCCAAAACAATAGATCGGTTTGTAATTTAACACTAGTACGCCCATAAAGGGTCTTATCGAGATGCAATTCGCAAAAGTATTTTTTCTTTGGTGGTAGATTTTTGGCCTCGTAGATCCACATCTTCAGGGAGTTGTCGGTGTGGCGGGTGTGTTCAGCATTTGGTGCTATGGACTTGCGCAACGAATAGATCCACAAATCACGTTCCTGACGTGAACCACAAGAGTAGTAACGTTCGCCGCGTGGACCACCGCGCACTTGGAAACAATAGCGGCGTCCCAAGACGGATTGATGAACGGGTGCTACACCCACAGCACCGGTGCAAGAGAGATCTGTGGAGGGAGGAATTGAGAAAAACCCAGTAAGTATAGCCTGAGAGAAATGGTTGGGATGGGATGGGACTACATACCTATGGTTGACATTACAGCATGACTGGATAGCAAACTTTCGTGTGAACGAGAGCCGCGTAAGCCTCCCGAACCTCGTTTAGTGCGCTCAAGTTTGGTAACAGATTTTGTACGTTTCAAAGGATTCGTTCTGCAAAGTAACAAAGAAAAGTGAAAAGTTAATAAAAGAATCTAAGAAAATATTGAAAAAAATTATAAAAGTTAGAATAAAGTTTTGGGAAAGAAAATATAATGTGCGGCAAAAAAATACACTGCTAGCAGTTTCTCTAGCATAGCTCTAGTTTTCAAGATATTTGACCACAGTTTTCCGGAAAGTCGCAGGGGTGTTGTTTCAATGGTGAATTTGGAGACGAAGCCTTGGGAATTCTCTCTTTAGACTGTTTGGAATGAGCGAGAATTCCGAAGCCTTGCACCTTAAATTCTTCCCGGAGATAACTAATATCTATAATTTCCCTGCAATCGAATTTATTAAAAACAAAAGCTAACCTAGAAAAACGGTTATAATTGCAGAATTCCAAAAATAATAAATAATTGGCAGTGATGCCAACTATTTCCGAAGCAAAAGCGTAATGATAATTTTAAAAAGGCTAAAAGGCGTAAAATTCCTGGCAAAAAACGTAAAAGGGCACTAAACTCTGTTTCTTTCATTTGAAATAGTTTTATTTTACATTAAAAATGTTAATATAAAATTAAATATCAATCTTTAATTAATGTGGTTTCCCTAATTAAAATGATATATCTAAACTTTTTAGTTTTTTATGGCGTACATTTTTTCTCTGCTAAATTGCATAAAGTTTTGCTAAATAATAAGGAATATAGGGATAAATCGAATCTGCGGGTGATTTTGAGTCAATCTTTGAAGACGATTTTCGAGTTATCGATATCTCCAAAGACGGCTACGGGCCAAACTGTGTCTGCGTGACCGGCCTTCGGCCAGGGTTAAAGATTTTCTCTTCTGAGGTATGTCGAACGATGGCTACGCGGGCCAAAGTGCCTCTGAATGAAACATGTAACTTATAAAACCATAATTTTTCGACAAAAACCCTTTCGGCAATAATTCTGTATGGTATTAAAAAGTAACTTTTGTAAGTCCAAATTTCAATAAAATTAAATTTGCAGAAGCGAAAACACAAATGAATATGTTGATAACACAGAGTAGCAAAATAGTATATCTTCATTATGTTGCCAGATTTGATCTGACAAATGTACGAAAAGCGTCAGAAGCACCAACAAAAATACGAAAAGCGTACACCTAGTGTTTTTTTTCGTTTGGCACTAAGTGAACAGTTTCCGCGTATTGGGGGGTCTGAAAAGCACTAAATCTGGTGCGAAAAGCTCTAATTTGACATGCCTGATAATGAGATATGTCTTCCCCGAGCCAGTAAAGGCCGAGTTAGGCAAACGCAACCGTAACGCCCCCGTAGCCTTACGAATCAGCTGATTCGATCTGACATCAATGACAATCGAAGGTATAGACACCCTATCGCAGTTGACTTTTAATGTAACATTGATGTCAGCAATGACAATTTAAAGTATAGACATCCTGGTGTATTTGCAACTTTTTTTCACAAGATGGGGGAAAAGTCAATTTCGCGAGTGAGAAGATTTTTAGGTAGCCATCTACAGAATGCTTTTTTATTACTTTAAAAGTCAACAGCGATATGGTGTCTATACTTTTGATTGTCATTGCTGACATATGGAAGTCAGTGTAAACGATTAACCAACGAAAACAAAACGTAAACGGACGACTGAATCTGCTGAAATTCGATTTGGACAACGAAAGAAGAAGACATTTATGCGAAACTTTTGAAATGTAATGATAAATAAGTAATAAAAAGTTGAAATAAGAGCAAGAAAATATAAAATAAAATAAAGATGTTAAAAATTTTGTTGTGAATGCCTGAGTCATATGACACGTTTTGGGTAATTGCTCCAGCGGGCAACGTTACGGCGGCGTTAAAGTTAAGTTACGGTTAAGTTTGCCTAACCCGGCCTTAAGTTGTCAGGTACGAACGAATATGAATTTCAAAGATTGAGGTTTTCGTGGAATTCGGACCGATTTTCCCGAATTTTTTGTAATTGTGACAATTAAAAAATAATATTAATCGATTAGTGCAAAAAAAGGCCAAACTTTATTCAGCTGATTTTAGACCTACTACGATAAAAGGTATCAGAACGACAAAGCGAATGCCAACATACTGCCTGATGCCGGTTAGTAGGTCTACATAAATTCAGCTGTTTTAAGTTCGCATCGCTTTTGTTCGACATGGAGAAACAGGCTGTGGTTTTTCGCATGTTACAGTTCGTTCCTATACGTTCGTAACTGATAGATTTTGAAGTTTCGTCCGGACGGAACATCTGTCTAATTAAAGGTCTGTGCTGAATTCTGCCTGTACGAAAGTTTACCCATTGGATTACTATTCTTAAATGTCTTCAAAATTTCATTATTGATGAAAGGATTTTTGGAGTGCCATAAAGAATATTCAATAACTTCCGTTTGTTTAATATTCACTTTCTCTTAGGAATGTTCCGATTTTTATTGCCCAACATCATTAGAAACAGTCTTCCGCACTGCCACTTCCGCACTCTCTTTTCCAATCACACAATTTCCGCCCAAGGAAATTCTGGTCTGTTTCCAAAAATGCAATCAAGAGTTTATGGTTATATGACTTGGCCACCAAGCAAATGTTGGCTAACACTTTCATGTTCATGTCCATTTCTTGGGGGTGGTCATGTTGTTGGTCACTTTTAGAAACACACCCTTAGGATTTAAGCACCAAACTGAAGGTGATGAATGACTTAATATTTAACAGGCATTTGGCCAAGAAAAAAAAGCTGGGAAAAATCCCATTAACAACATTTTAAGGAAGTTGGCAATAAAATAGGGTTATTATCGGATGGAATAAAAAAATAAAAGAGAAATCCCAAAAAAAAACATTTAAATTTTTTTGCTTTTAGTACTTTCCTTAAATGTTGGAGCTAGTTGGGTTGAAAAGGTGGAAGTGATGGCCTAGGTTATGGTGTTAGTTAGTCAGTTAGGTGGTTTGGTAACACTTCCTCCTCTTTAGGCCAACAAATTTGCCACGGATAATAAATGAAAAGTGGCAGTATTCTGTTAACACACTGGACAGCTATCAACTACTGCTGTTCGAGACAATGTTCGAGGGAAGTATGTAAATTCAATGGAAATGTGTAAAGGAATAAATGGTTTCCCAAGAAATTTTGAAAAATACAGAATCTTCGAATTTTAAGCAAACATTAAGAACCGGTTATGCCACAGATCAGTTTATAATTGAATTTTATTATCTTGTAATGCTTTATGTGGTTAAGAACAATTAAAGAAATGACAGTTATGAATTCTTAGCGAACCGGTTAATACCATTTTTGTATTTTTTTTTGCCATAAATTGTATTCTCCTTTCATAAGTAACTAGAATAAGACGGAATTTTAGAATTTCAAGCATGGATAACGAATCGGTTATGCCATAAATCCATTTCCAATGGAATTTTACTATCTTCTAACACTAAATAGGACTAAGATATGTATAAAATTAAAAATATGCAACTTATTGTGAACCGGTTCTGAACCGGTTTCGTTATTTTTTTACATTAATTTTAATCTCCGTTCATAAGTAACTCGACTAAAGCAGAATTTTAGAATTTCAAGCAAGAATAACGAATCGGTTATACAATAAATCAATTTCCAAAGGAATTTTACTATATTCTAACAATGATTACGACTAAGATATGTATAAAATTAAAAATAAGGAACCTTAAGTGAACCGGTTTTGTAATTTTTTTACATCAATTTCAATCTTCATTCAAAAGCAACAAGAATAATACAGAATTGTTGAACTTCAAGCAAGAATAACGAATCGGTTATGCATGTCATAAATCCATTTCCAATAGAATTTTACTATCTTCTAACACTAAATATGACTAAGATATGTATAAAATTAAAAATAAGTTAATTATAGTGAACCGGGTAAAACCGGTTCTGAACCGGTTTTGTAATTTTTTTACATCAATTTTTATCTCCGTTCATAAGTTACTGGAATAAGACAGAATTTTAGAATTTCAAGCAAGAATAACGAATCGGTTATGCCATAAATCCATTTCCAATGGAATTTTACTCTCTTTTAATAATGAGTGCGACTAAGATATGTATAAAATTTAAAAATATTAAATTTATAGTGAACCGGTTTTGCATTTTTTACATCAATTTTAATCTCCGTGCATATGCAACAAGAATAATACCGAATTGTCGAATTTCAAGCAGAAATCATGAATCGGTTATACCATACATCCATTTCTAAAGGAATTATACTATCTTGTAATAATGATTACGGCTAAGATATGTATAAAAGTTAAAAATATGCAATTTATAGTGAACCGATTATGTATTTTTTAGATCAATTTTAATCTCCTTGCATAAGCAACGACAATAATACAGAGTTATCGAATTTAAAGCAGAAATCATGAATCGGTTATAACATAAATCCATTTCCTATGGAATTTTTCTATCTTGTAACAATGATTACGACTAAGATATGTATAAAATTTAAAAATTTGCAATTTATAGTGAACCGTTTCTGAACCGGTTTTGTAATTTTTTTACATAAATTGTATTCTCCTGTCATAAGCAACACTAATAACACAAAATTATCTATCAAATTATCTAAAATTTGCAATTTATAGTGAACCGGTTTTGTAATTTTTTTACATAAATTGTATTCTCCTGTCATAAGCAACACTAATAACACAAAATGATCTAATTTCAAGTAAAAATAACGAATTGGTATATTTATAGTGAACCGGTTTTGTATTTTTTTTATACATATTTTTTACATATTCCTCTGTCATAAGCAACACTAATAATACAAAATTGTGTAATTTCAAGCTAAAATAACGAATTGGTAATGCCATAAATTCATTGGAATTTAAATTTGCAAAACGGTAATGAAACTGTTAGGCATAAATACATTATTATGAATTTTTATTAAAGTTTACTAAAAAACTTGGTTACACAGCGTTTAAAAATTTAAAAATGTAATTTTCAGCTAATTGCTTAAAATCGGAAAGCAATTATAGAATTTTTTTTAGCAAAAGCAACGAATCGGTTAATCCATAAATGAGCTTAAATTTTATTTATATTAAAGTTTAATGTGAAACTCAGTAGTATAGTATTTAAAATTAAAAACTATGCAATTTTCTGCGAATCGGTTGAAACCGGTTCTGAACCGGTTTTGCAAAATTTTGGCATAAAATTGATTCTGCTTTCATGAGCTACACAAATATAAATTATTTTTAAATTTCAAACAAAACGGTTAAGCCAAAAACTTTTTTTTTAGAAAAATAGAGGAGGTTTCTTTATGAATTGTTAAACCTTGACTTTCGGGCTTTGATTTTTTAACTTGAAAAATATTAGCAGGGTTACCCCCAATTTCACAATCTCCGGTTAGAGCAAACTCACAGTTAATTTAAATAAAAAATAAAAATTTCATACAATTTGACAACTATAACTGTAGGTTAGCTCTAACTGTAGGATAACTGGAGATTGTGGAATTGGCCGTTAGAGTTTTAAACCTCACTTATCATTCCATTAACTTATTTTTTTTTGTCGTTATTAAAACAAAATCCAGATCTGCGCTTTACACTATGGTCTCCCTCGGGGTAGCAGATATTTCATGGTTTATAATCCATTATCTCAAAAGTTCTGCTGAAGCTACAAGGAGAGCACAGTAACGAGAAAAACATGACAAATATTGTGCACTGGGAGAGGAGAACTGCAGCCTAACTTGGTTGGAGTTTTTCATTTCATTTTGGTTTTCAACTGAACTTTTGTTGTTGCAACAACACAACAATTTTTCGTGTACAGGTTTAGATAAGTTTTTGAGTTTTGTTGCTGCCCGTCTTTTTTCTTTTGCCATTATGGCTTAAAGCCAGTGAACCAACAAATCAAGTTAACAAAGCTTACATGAGCGACACGGTAACAGCTTGTCCGTGGATACAATGCTGATGTAAGGTAGTAAAATGAGCTGGCGAGGAAGAGACTAGTCGATCTGCGGTGAGGGTTGGAGGGTCTGTAACTACACACACCGCACACCAGCTGTGCTGTTTTGCGGTTAAGCCTTTGAATTCTTGCTTTTTGGCCAATCTAACAACCGACACAAACAGACCGACAAATGATCAGATGGACAGACGAACGGATGGACGGACATTATAAAGTGCTGCAGTCTAAGTTTGGAGGCAATTCTGTGTGTTTTTTGTTTTGTTTTGTTTTTCCCGCCTGTTGTTAGTGAATGTGCACAAGTGCAACTTTGGTGGTTTGATAGATGACTATATGGCTATAAAGGAGAGACTTCTGCCGATTCTATTTGCCAAAAGGGTTTCATTAATCGGCTTTTGACGATATTTCTGCTACACTCGACTGACTCTGGAGATGGAGGCTTTTGGTGCTCAACACAATGTTTGAACTTTGGCAAACACACGACCACAACAGAAATATGAATTCATAGGAAATTTAGGGAGCGTTGTTAAAAGTGGTTGGAAAACCTATAACAAGCAAAAAAAAAAAAATTTGGGGTGTTGTTGGCAATTTGGAGACATTCAATTTGTTGTAAAAGGGTGCGCTGTTCGATGTGTTCGTAAGAGTGGGAGAGTTTATTTTTTTTTTTCAGCAAAATGTTAAAAATAAAAGGAAAAACCCAATCTAAAGTTAGAGATAAGCAAACTAAAATTGTTTTCGTGATATACAAAAATTAATTATGAGAATACATACGAGTATATCGTATCACCACTTCCAAAAAATATTTAATGTCATATTTCACAGGAAATGTTAGGATTTATCCAGAAATTTTTATCAAATATGTTGGAAAACAATTTACTATTCAAAATTATACCATTTTCAGCGAATCGGTTAAAACCGGTTCCGAACCGGTTATGCAAAATTTTTGCATAAATTTGCTTCTTTCTTCATGAGCAACATAAATAGCAAAGACATTTTGAATTTCAAGCAAAAAAAACGAATCTTTTTTAGGTGAAAAGTAGATTTTCGGAGGATTTTTGTTAAGATTTCAGCTAACATCTGTCAATGAAGCTACATAGCGTCATCAGAAACGAAAAGGGGCGTAACATGAAGATAAAAGGGACTAAATTTTGCCCCTTTGTGGGGGAGCTACTCAAAGTACTCGAACTTTTGAATTTTATTTAAAATTGTTTTTGAGATTTCTAAATGAAAAATTGCGTCTTAATAATAATCCATACTCAAATATTTCAGATTTAAAAAGGATAAATTTATTTAATTAATCCCTCGTTAGCTTGTGAACATGATCCACATTTTATTTTTTTTAGGGAAAATGCTGACATTTACTTTTTTGTTTACTTACCTTTTTGAAAAGAAATTCGTAAATCTCGATGTGGTATTATTCTCTTGTTGATTTTGCTTTTGACCCAATATGGGTGTCGCTGGTGCTGAGCCACGCCTGCATGCTTTTTCATATGAAGTATCTGAAAATATAAGACAAAATACAAAAAAAATGAGTCTCTCTGTCTTGTAACGATAGACAATTTGTTTCAAACAAAGATTCAACCAATTACTAATAATAAGTGGTTGACACACATTTCTTAATGATTATTACACTTGACTATATCGCCCCACATTTATGATGAAGATCAACTTGAGTGATAATACTCGCATATCGTAGTATGCATATGCAAAATTGGCAGATTCGTCATTCATTCGATTTTTTTCTTCTACTTCAGACATAGAGAAGTGGGTAGAAATAATGTTTTCACATCGCAAAACGAAAAGTCGTTAGAGGTTTAATTAAAATTATCAACTTGGTTTTGAGGGTTATGAAAAATTTAAAATTTTTAATAACAATAATCTTCATTCAAGAGACGACGATTGACTGCAAAAGTTGTATAAAATGAAAAAAAGTATTTTTTTTTTCTTAAATCATTTATTACAAAACATATGTTGAACAAGCAAATTGGCAGTAGAGTTTAATAGCCACTTGTGCTTGCCCAGCAGATGATTTTTTTTGTTAAGCTAAGCTCAGATTTTTTGCTGATTAATCAAGCCAACTAACCGTAGACTGAGGGGGAATAAATATATTGCTGGACAGTCAGACGGACGAACACTCGAGCGTCCGCTGTAGAGATGTAACAGTTGATTACGGTTAACCAACATATTTCAAACGCTTTCTAGGTCTGAACTCTAACGACTAGTTTATAAGCAAGCGGCACATTAAGTAACATTAAAAGACCAGGCCAACAAAAAAAATCAGGAAAAATCTACACTCTCTGCAATTTATATAAATCTTTGCAGATAATTAATGCAGACAATAAAAAAACCAAACAGAATGTAGGAAATTAAATGACATTAGAAGACACAAGAAGTTACTTAAGTATTTTAAATGGGGCTTTGTTAACAAGCATCATTGTTTAACTATTAGATAACCGTTGTTGAGATTGTTCTATAGATAAACGGCGGCCAAGTGAAAAGTCTACACGATTTCCAACAAGAGTTTATTGATTTTTACGTTACATTAATTCGCCTTGAAAAAAAAATCGAGCGTGTCCACACAGTGAGGCATGAAAAACATTCAGCAAACTTGTTTCTGCTGCCAATGAAAATTTATGAGAATTTTGAATAATTTATTGCTGGCGAATAAATACATAATTCTGAGGTTCTTGTTTAACAAGAAATTTTGTGTTACGAAAAATAGAGAAGACAAATTTAAAGGAGAAAAAAAAAACAAATTTTAAATGGATTAAACTTAAGCAGTTTGTTTATTTTTAATTTATTGCCAAAAAATATCAATTAAATTAAAAAAATCTTTAAAATAAAATTGTTAACACATTTTTTGCAAACATTTTATAATTTGCTCGACTTTATTTTCATTAAAAAGTATGATAAAATTA
Organism: Eudasyphora cyanicolor; assembly: GCA_963930755.1. Lineage (NCBI taxonomy): Eukaryota > Metazoa > Arthropoda > Insecta > Diptera > Muscidae > Eudasyphora > Eudasyphora cyanicolor. The sequence continues at coordinate 266,353,479 of OZ005736.1, forward strand.
TTTTTTTAAAAAACGTCCTCACTTTTTACGAAACGGTTATGTTTAAATAGCTTAAAAATTATTATTTACGAAAAATTAATGATAAATATAGATTCAGGGGTGCTTAAAATGGCTTTCGCAACAATTTTTAGCGAACCGGTTCTGAACCGGTTATGCCAAATTTTAGCGTGAATCAACTTTATTTTTAATGACAAAGATAATATAAATAAAATTTTATAAGCGCACATATATTTTTACGAAACGGTTATCAAAAATTCGCTCAAACAACGTTTATGACAAGTTTGAAAAGCAAATATTATTGCCCAAGTGTTTAAAATTTTATCTGCAATAATTTTTAATGAACCGGTTCAAAGCTTTTCTGAACTGATTTTTCAAAATTGATCCATTAATCGAATTAGGTTTTCATAACAAACCTGAAACCGACCCAACCGATTATAATTAGGTCGCACAAAAACAACACTACTCACAAACAATCAATTGAAATACGTATCAACCAAGACAAGTTTGAAATTATAATAGAGATAGTTTTGTTCGAAACGGCTATATAAGAATTCAAAAGAAACTAAAAATTTTGTACGAATACAATTTTTCTAACCCATTCAAAAACCCTATTATAAAAATTTTCTATTTATAAATCCCAAAGAATTTCTTCAATATGCCAGTTTATTGCATTAGTAATTTTACATAGAATTTGGTGTTTTACAGAAATAAACTTAAGGATTTTGTTTATTTTTAATTTGTTGCAAAAAAAAACATTTACATTTAAAAAATTTTGAAAATAAAATTGTTTACACAATTTATTCAAAAAGTATATAATTGGTTCGACTTTATTTTCATAACAAAGTAGGATACAATTATTTTTTAACAAACGCTCTCACTATTTACAAACCGGTTATGTTGAAATAGCTTAAAAATTATTATTTACGAAAAATTAATGGTGAATATAGATTCAGGGGTGCTTAAAATGGCTTCCGCAACAATTGTAAGCGAACCGGTTCAAACCGGTTCTGAACCGGTTATGCCAAATTTTAGCATAAATCAACTTTATTTTTATTGACAAAGATAATAAAAATAAAATTTTATTAGCGCACATACATTTTGACGAACCGGTTATCAAAAATTCACTTAAACAACGTTTATGACAAGTTTGAAAGCAAATATCATTCCGCAAGTATTTAAAATTGTATCAGCAATATTTTTTAGCGAACCGGTTGAAAGCCTTTCTGAACTTATTTTTCAAATTTGTTCCATAAATCGAATTAGTTTTTCGTAACAAACCTGAAACCGATTATAATTAGGTCGCACAAAAACAACACTACTCGCAAATAATTAATTGAAATATGTATCAACCATGACCAGTTTGAAATTATAATAGAGATAGTTTGGGGGCGAACCGGATATGTAAGAATTCAAACGAACATAAATATTGTATGAATACAAATTTCTAAACCCTATTATCAAAATTTAAAAATTTTCTATGTATAAATCCCAAAGTAAAGCATTAGTAATTTTACATAGAATTTGGTGTTTTACAGAAATAAACTCAAGAATTTGTTTAATTTTAATTTGTTGGAAAAAAACATTTACATTTAAAAAATTTTGAAAAAAAATGTTTACACAATTAACTCAAACAGTTTATAATGAATTTATTTTCATTACAAAGTAAGATAAAATTATTTTTTTTAACAAATGCTCTCACTTTTACGTACCGGTTATGTTGACAGAGCTTAAAAATGATTATTTACGAAAAATTAATGGCAAAAATAGATTCAGGGGTGCTTAAAATGGCTTCCGCAACAATTTTTATCGAACCGGTTCTGAACCGGTTATGGAAAATTTTAGCGTAAATCAACTTTATTTTTAATTAGAAGGATAATAAAAATAAAATTGTATATGCGCACTTACATATTTACGAACCGGTTATCAAAAATTCGCTCAAACAACGTTTATGACAAGTTTGAAAAGCAAGTGTTTAAAATTGTATCTGCAATAATTTTTAACGAAACGGTTCGAAGCACAAAAACAACACTACTCACAAACAATCAATTGAAATACGTATCAACCAAGACAAGTTTGAAATTATAATAGAGAATGTTTTGTTCGAAACGGCTATATAAGAATTCAAAAGAAACTAAAAATTTTGTACGAATACAATTTTTCTAACGCATTCAAAAACCCTATTATAAAAATTTAAAAATTTTCTATTTATAAATCCCAAAGAATTTCTTCAATATGCCAGTTTATTGCATTAGTAATTTTACATAGAATTTGGTGTTTTACAGAAATAAACTTAAGGATTTTGTTTATTTTTAATTTGTTGCAAAAAAAAACATTTACATTTAAAAAATTTTGAAAGTAAAATTGTTTACACAATTTATTCAAAAAGTATATAATTGGTTCGACTTTATTTTCATAACAAAGTAGGATACAATTATTTTTTAACAAACGCTCTCACTATTTACAAACCGGTTATGTTGAAATAGCTTAAAAATTATTATTGACGAAAAATTAATGGTGAATATAGATTCAGGGGTGCTTAAAATGGCTTCCGCAACAATTTTTAGCGAACCGGTTCAAACCGGTTCTGAACCGGTTATGCCAAATTTTAGCATAAATCAACTTTATTTTTATTGACAAAGATAATAAAAATAAAATTTTATTAGCGCACATACATTTTGACGAACCGGTTATCAAAAATTCGCTTAAACAACGTTTATGACAAGTTTGAAAGCAAATATCATTCCGCAAGTATTTAAAATTGTATCAGCAATATTTTTTAGCGAACCGTTTCAAAGCGATTTTGCAAAATTGTCCCATATGTCTAATTAGTATTTAAAATTGTATCAGCAACAATATTTAGCGAACCGGTTCAAAGCGTTGTTGGAAAATTGTTCCATAAATGTAATTGGTTTTTTATAACAAACCTAAAACCGCCAAAAATTTACAAAGATACCCAATTTTAAAGAACCGCTTATAATTAAGTCGCACAAAAACACTATTAAGAAAAATTTAGGTGATATATCGACCAAGAAAAGTTTAAAATTATAATAGAAATAGTTTTGGGCTAACTGGATAAGTAAGATTTTATATCATAATAAATATTGTACGAATGCAAATTTTTTAATGCATTAAATTTCGAAAACTCTATTATAAAAATTCAAAATTTTTGTATAAATCCAAAAGAATTTCTTCAAAAGACCAGTTGTTGATTGCATTAGTAATTCAATGAAGTAGAAAAGTTTAAAATTATAATAGAAATAGTTTTGGGCTAACTGGATAAGTAAGATTTTATATCATAATAAATATTGTACGAATGCAAATTTTTTAATGCATTAAATTTCGAAAACTCTATTATAAAAATTCAAAATTTTTCTATAAATCCAAAAGAATTTCTTCAAAAGACCAGTTGTTGATTGCATTAGTAATTCAATGAAGTAGGCTAATGAGAATAGAAAAAATTTGTGTTTTACATAAAATTCGCTGATGTAAATTTAACATAAAGTATAAACTAATCGACAAAGACGGATATTGTGAAAACTATATTATTTATTGAATACCTTCATTCCTTCTTTAGTTTATAATTTATTTATTTTATTCTTTTACTTCAAACAAAGCACTGCTATATAATGATCCATATAGCAGATATAAAATATTTTCTTACTTACAATTCATAAATATTTAATTAAACAAATCTGAATAATTTTGAATTATCTATACAAATGAATAGTCAAGAGTGACTAGGTGTTGTTAAATTAAATTTTACAAGATCAATATTGATAATATTCTATTGTTATACATTTTAAGTGGCAATACTCGCTGCATATCAATAGAATTTGAATTAAACAAAATCAAAACAAAACAAAAAAATTGCATAAAATATTTTTTCAATTTAAATATTAGACGAAGTGAATACATTACATTTACATATAAACCATAAATTTCAAATCATAAAATCCTGAGTCAGAGAAACAAGTTTGCAATTTATAAATTTACCAAATCAATCAAATTGAGCGAAACGATAGAAGAAAAAAAACGAATTTTTCCGACAGTATACGTAAACTACATAACTTACAACAAAGTACGTAATTGAATAAAAAACTTCAGGAGTAATAAAATTGAAAAATTATAATTACTATAATTTCCAACAAATTTATTAAGAAAACTATTTATAATATGCAACTTTTCTGTGAAAAACAAAACTTGGACACAAAAAATCACTACTATTAATTTTTGGTAAGCAAAATTGTTTAACAAAAAAACTCTGAAATAATATTTCTAATTTGGTGCTTTGTACGGTTATTCAAAATACCCAATTATGTCTATATATGTATTACGTTGAATTTTAGTGGTTACAATAAATCGAGAAAAAACAGCATGACAGCCATAATATGATATTATGTTTAAGATTTTGAAAATCATACAGTTGTCTCGGTGGAAAACAAGTTTTTAACATGTAACTTACAAGACTTTTTATTTTTTTATGTCCAAACACATAAATCACATAGAAAACAGTAAAATATGTTTTCAAACACTTTAAAAATTTATAAAAAAAGATTTGACATTTTAAAAGCGACTTAAAACCGGTTATCCAATATTTTGGTTTTCATCTAAAGAAGGAAATTTTTCTCAAGTCTACCTAAATTTGCTCAGGAGTACTTTAGATCATATCGAACAAAGAAATTTTGTTTATCTTTATTTCGTTTTAAAACGTCTAAGAAGTGTTGAACAATTAATTGTGAGCTATTTTAGGCGAATCGGTTAGAACCGATTCAGAACTGGTTATGCGATTTTTTAATTTAATACAATTTAAAAATTTAAAATTTAAAGAGAAATCAATATTTAATAAAAAATTGTCGATGATAAGTGATCTACATACGAGTATGTATTAAAAATTTTTAATTGGTTTTTAGCAGATTATATTCCTATGTTGAACCGAATATTCAAAATTTTTACAGAATTCGCTCTGAGAAATCAAAATTTAATAAAATTTTAGATTTTTTATGATAAATTATCCTAAGCAGCAATATTTAATTAATTAAAAATGTTTAGCAGATCATTTTAAGCTATTTTTCGGGAATCGGTTCAAACCGGTTCTGAACCGGTTATGCCCAATTTTTACAGCATTCGCTTTGCCTTTGAATAATAAATCAAAATTGAATAAAATTTACAAGTTTTTATAGTAAATTGTGAACCGGTTATATACTAAAAGGTGAAATAATTAGAAAAATATGCTAAATTCTTTAGAAAATGTCTTAAATGTGATTAAAATAAAATTTTAAGCTGTTTTCAGCGAATCGGTTAAAACCGGTTCTGAACCGGTTATGCGAATTTTTTGCTTAACTCGATTCGTCTTTCAATGAGAAAGCAGAATTCATTGAAAATTTTTATTTTACAACAATTTTGTCAACCGGTTTTTGACGAATAACGGGGAAAATCCTATGTTTTTAAAATTGAACTTGTTAATTCGTTCATTTAAACCATTTGGGAGAACCGCCAAAACCGGCTCTTAACCGGTAATAAGATTTTTTATATTATTAAATCCGTTCTTTAAATGACAAAAATGAATTTAATTATAATTTCTAACATTTTTGCTAAATTCCTTAAATTACGACCTGAAATTGTTTATAGCATAAATTTCAACTATGTATTTTGAACGAATCGGTTAGAAAAGGTTCTGAATAGATTAAGTAGATGTTTACAGTATTCGGTTTATCTTTGAGAAAACAATATTTAATAAAAATTGTCGACGATAAGTGATCTACATATATACGTGTATGTATTAAAAATGTTTAATTGGTTTAATTTTCTTTAGCAGATTGTATTCCTATGTTGAACCGAATATGCAAAATTTTTTACAGAATTCGCTGTCTTTTATTGATTTCTCATCAAATTTTCGATTTTTTATGATAATTTGTGCTAAGCAGCAATATTTATTTAATTAAAAATGTTTAGCAGACCATTTTAAGCTATTTTTCGGGAAACGGTTCAAACCGGTTATGCCCAATTTTTACAGCAATCGATTTGCCTTTGAATAAGATATAAAAATTAAATAAAATTTACGAGTTTTTATAGTATATTGTGAACCGGTTATAGGTATACTAAAAGTTGAAATAATTAGAAAAATATGCTAAATTCTTCAGGAAATGTCTTAAATGTGATTAAAATCTAATTTTAAGCTGTTTTCAGGGAATCGGTTAAAACCGGTTCTGAACCGGTTATGCGAATTTTTTGCTTAACTCGATTCGGCTTTCAGTGTGAAAGCAGAATTGATTGAAAATTTGTATTTTACAATAATTTTGCCAACCCGGTTTTGACGAATAACGGGGAAATCCTTATGTTTTTAAAATTGAATTTGTTAATTCGTTCATTTAAACCATTTGGGAGAACCGCCAAAACCGGCTCTTAACCGGTAGTAAGATTTTTTATATTATTAAATCCGTTCTTTAAATGACAAAAATGAATTTAATTATAATTTCCAACATTTTTGCTAAATTCCTTAAATTATGACATGACCTAAACTTCAACTATGTATTTTGAACGAATGGGTTAGAAAAGGTATTCGGATTATCTTTTAAAGAGAAAACAATATTTAATAAAAATTGTCGATGATAAGCGATCTATATACAAGTATGTATTAAACATTTTTAATTGGTTTAAATTTTTTTAGCAGATGATTTTCCTACTATAAACAGAATATGCAAATTTTTTTACAGAATTCGCTTTGTCTTTTATTAATTTTTCATCAAAATGCAATAAAATTTTAGATTTTTTATGATAAATTGTGCTAAGCAGCAATATTTAATTAATTAAAAATGTTAGCACATCATTTTAAGCTATTTTTCGGGAAACGGTTCAAACCGGTTCTGAACCGAGTTTTTATGGTAAATTGTGAACCGGTTATATACTAAAAGTTGAAATAGTTAGAAAAATATGCTCAGTTCTTTAGAAAATGTCATTAATGTGATTAAAATAGAATTTTAAGCTGTTTTCAGCGAATCGGTTAAAACCGGTTCTGAACCGGTTATGCGAATTTTTTGCTTAACTCGATTCGTCTTTCAGTGAGAAAGCAGAATTTATTGAAAAATTTTATTTTACAACAATTTTGCCAACCGGGTTTTGACGAATAACGGGAAAATCCTATGTTTTTGAAGAAATTTTGTAAATATTGGGGTAAATTATAGTTTCTGAATTAACTCACTCTTAAGAAAATGTTTTTAATTTTATGAGATTTTTCTTTTTAGTCATTAGTCATTTATTAAAAATTTCAAAGACTGTTAAGAGTTAAAACTTATCTAACTTTGTACATATTTGCATAAATATTTATAGAAGAAAAGAACGAAGAAATAAAACTGCTTAAAATACAGTGTCTTAACTATGAAAAAAACATATCAAACACATAAACATCTGAAAACATACATTTAAATAAAACCAATACAAAAATCTAAAGGCAAAAAACGAGGAAAAAGAAGCGCGTATGGAAAAAGCAAGAAAATAACAAATAAACGTTCAACAATAAAATAGAGTTAAACAGCTAAGGCAGGCAGCCGCAGACAGCCAAAGACGCGACCATGACAACATATGCCGCATATTGAAAATTCACCAAGGCACCTCTCCTTTGGATATCGCGAGGAACACTTAAACAAACATTACCTAGAACCAGACGCAGCCGGCCAGGCCAGTCCGCACTACTGCTGTTGGCTGCCAAAGAATGAAACGAAGGCAAAATGAGGCACATTGAAATGCGTTTAATCACCACTTGGCCTAATCCAGAAAACAAAACGAAGAAATACAGCAAATGCCAGAGAACAGTCATAAAACTGGGAGAAATAAAAATAACGAAACAGCACTCGAATGTTGGACCTATAAAACGCAATGCAACATATGTATTGGAGACTGGTGAACGTTGGAGTCACCCAAATACGACCACGACGACTTCTCAAATCATCATGCGCGGCACGACGACTTCTCCAATCAACTACCTCCTCAGAGGAGCCAATCCACTTCACTTCTCCAATTGTTGCACACTCTTGGCCCGCATCGTTAAACGAAACAAAATGTTAAATGTGTGCATCCAGTTTTAATTCTCCCAATTGCAGTCCGGCGTTCAAATGTTGCGTGTTGAACGCACATTATCATTACGTCGTTTACATTACGCCGTGTTGCAGTTTCATGCGTCGTTTTTATTTGAACAAAAACAAAATAAAAACACAAACTAAATTCCTTAACAGAACAAAAAAGTTTAATACGCCACCATTGCCACATGCAAAACACGTAAACTGAATGTTAAGAAAAATAAAGAAACTGATTTAAAAATAAATCCACGAAAAAGCAAAACTTTTACTGGAGTTATGGCCTTTGCCACAAAAAAGTCGCCGCTGCCGCCGCAAATTTTAAACTTGTTTTCAAGTTTTATCGATAGTTTCCAATTTAAAGTGTATTGTAACATTGTAATTGATAATTGTAGCCATCGGAAAAACGAACTGAATGAATGAAGTGAAATGAAATGTCTCGAATGATGATTAGAATTACAAACGGAATATTGGAATATTAATTACAAAACTGAAGAACGATTCAACAATTTATGTATTTTCGAAAGAAACCCTAGAAAAATTAATTATTCGTATCACATTTTTCGTGACTACAGATTTTTTTTGGGGGGGGGATAACAATAAGTTACCCACAGCTTACTCAGAGAAAAGCAGACAATTCTGGGAAATTTAGCTGAGATAACAAACATTTTACGAATGAAAAATATCAGAATATTTTAAACAGGTAATTTTAATTATTTTGACCAATTAATGGATTTTCTAAAAAATAAATATTTAAAATTTTGTGCATAAATTGAGTGTTTTTAATATTAAATACCTATATTTTTGACAGATCTTATAAAAACCGTGTTTGAACCGATTACAAACAGGTTAAAATTAGTATAAAAACCTTAAGTTTTTTGTCCAGAAGCAAATCTTAGAATTAAACACTAATTGTCCGACGGATTTTAACCGGTTATGTGAGTATTAATGCATAACTCTATTGATCTTGCTGTCATGAACCGCTTACAAACCGGTTCAATTTCAGCATAGATGTCTAGCTTTTTTGCACAGGTACAAAATCTAAGAATTAGGTACCGATTCCAGGCGATTAATTTTTAATATAGAATATTAAACTGCTATATTTTTGCCAGATCTTATAAAAAACCGGGTTTGAGGCGGTTACAAACAGGTCAACAGTTTTACAAATTCTTAAGTCTTTTGTTCAGAAACAAATCTTAGAAATAAACACTAATTGTCCGACGAATTTTAACCGGTTATGTGAGTATTAGTGCATAACTCAGTTGATCTTGCTGTCATGAACCACTTACAAACCCGTTCAATTTCAGCATAGATGTCTTGCTTTTTCGCACAGGTACAAAATCTAAGAATTAGGCACCGATTTCCAAACGATTGGTTTTTAATACAGAAAATTAAACTGCTATATTTTTGGCAGATTTTATAAAAACCGGGTTTGAGCCGTTTACAAACAGGTCAACATTTTTACAAATTCTTAAGTTTTTTGTTCAGAAACAAATCTTAGAAATAAACACTAATTGTCAGACGGATTGTAACCGGTTATGTGAGTATTAATGCATAAATCTATTAATCTTGCTGTCATGAACCGCTTACAAACCGGTTCAATTTCAGCATAGATGTCTAGCTTTTTTGCTCAGGTACAAAATCTAAGAATTAGGTACCGATTCCAGGCGATTAATTTTTAATATAGAATATTAAACTGCTATATTTTTGGCAGATCTTATAAAAAACCGAGTTTGAGGCGGTTACAAACAGGTCAACAGTTTTACAAATTCTTAAGTCTTTTGTTCAGAAACAAATCTTAGAAATAAACACTAATTGTCCGACGAATTTTAACCGGTTATGTGAGTATTAGTGCATAACTCAGTTGATCTTGCGCTTCTGATCCGCTTACAAACCCGTCCAATTTCAGCATAGATGTTTTGCTTTTTTTCTCAGGTACAAACTCTAAGAATTAGGTACCGATTTCCAAGCTATTGATTTTTAATACAGAATATTAAACTGCTATATTTTTTTGGCAGATCTTATAAAAACCGGATTTGAGGCGGTTACAAACAGGTCAACATTTTTACAAATTCTTAAGTTTTTTGTTCAGAAAAAAATCTTAGAAATAAACACTAATTGTCCGACGAATTTTAACCGGTTATGTGAGTATTAATGCATAACTCTATTGATCTTGCGGTTCTGAACCGCTTACAAACCGGTTCAATTTCAGCATAGATGTCTTGCTTTTTCGTACAGGTACAAAATCTAAGAATTAGGCGCCGATTTCCAAACGATTGGTTTTTAATACAGAATATTAAACTGCTATATTTTTGGCAGATTTTATAAAAACCGGGTTTGAGCCGGTTACAAACAGGTCAACATTTTTACAAATTCTTAAGTTTTTTGTTCAGAAACCAATCTTAGAAATAAACACTAATTGTCCGACGAATTTTAACCCGTTATGTGAGTATTAAGGCATAACTCAGTTGATCTTGCGCTTCTGATCCGCTTACAACCCGTTCAATTTCAGCATAGATGTCTTGCTTTTTTGCTCAGGTTCCAAATCTTAGAATTAATGGCCGATTGCCAAACGATTGACCTTTAATGCAGAACAAACATTTGCATAAATTAAGTTTTATAATAAAATGTAAATATATAACGTAACGCGTAAACCTAAACGGTTTCATTAGCTTAGAAATTTAATTTAAATAATAATTTCTAGCAATTTATAAAAACCGATTCTAAACCTTTTTGCTCGGGAACCAAATCTTAGAATTAGATACCGATTACCAAGATGGTTTTAATCGGTTATGATATTTTTTTGAATGAATGATCATTCCTGCATGATTTTTCTACATTAAATGAGAATCGTCTCATTTAATGCAGAAAGGTAAATTTATAAACATTTAAAGCTTTGTAATCAAATACCGTAACTATTCAGGATCATTAATAAGCATTAACAGATTTTGAACTAAAAAAATCAGATTTAAATATTAAATTTTGTCATTTAGTGAAAACCGGTTCTGTGGCAAACCGATGCTGAACTGTTTGCAAATCGGTTTTATTTTAGTAAAAGTCCATTTACCTTTCGCGGAGGAAGAAAATCGAACCAATTTCGAAACGGTTCAGAACCGGGTTTGAACCGGTTATAAGGGAAATTTTGTGTAAATAGTTTGGTTTTAAAGCAAGAAAGCTTATCTAGAGATGTATGCTCCCTTTTGGAGCGATTTTTATACACATTGATTTGTGTTCATGTAAAATTTTATTCAAATTTGTTAAGAATTTTTGGGTAGTACGTTTAAAAACCGGTTATGTTTAAGTAAAAATTCATGTATCTTTTGCTGAGGAAGATCCCAATTTCGAAACGTTTCAGAACCAGTTTTGAATTGGTTATAAAGAAATTTTATTGAAAATCGTTTGGGGTCATGTTAAATTTTATTAGTTTTTTTTTTAGTAAAAATCTATCTCCCTTTTTCAAAAGAAGAAAAATAAATAATTTGAACCAATTTGGAAACGGTTCGGAACCGGGTTTAAATCGGTTTTAAGAAAAATGTTGCGCAAATCGTTTGGTTTTAAACAAGAAAGCTTAGTTACGGATGTTTGTTCCATTTAGAGGCCAATTAAGTCGCATTTAACTCCTTTTTTATTTGTTTAATTGGATTTTCTATTAATTTTATTAGTATAAATTTTTTCAATGCCAATTTCGATCCGGTTCCGGTTCGTTGCATAAATGCAACACTCTTTAACTGAGAATGTTAGTTTAAATTTTAGATGCAAAATTCGATACGGTTCAGAACCGGGTTTGAACCGGTTATAAGAAAAATTTAGCTTAAATCGATTAGTTTTAAACTATAAACGCTTTATAAGAGACGTATGTTTCATTTCAGAGCGATTAAGGTTACATTTAACAGCTTTTGTCTAAAATTTTGGTTTTTATCACACTTTTTCGTATCGTTTCTCAAAACTAATGATTCAGAAATGTTTATGGATATATCATTGCATAATTTAATAGCTTTATAGCTGAGAAAGATGATTTTAATTTTAGATGCAAAATTCAAAACGGTTCAGAACCGGATTTGAACCGGTTATAAGAAAAATTTAGCTTAAATCGAACAGTTTTAAACTAGAAACGCTTTACAAGAGACGTATAAGTTACATTTAACAGCTTTTGTCTAAATTTTCTGTTTTTTTTTACATTTTTTTCGTATTGTTTCTCAAAACTATGGATTCAGAAATGTTTATAAATATATCCTTGCATAATTTAATAGCTCTTTAGCTGATAGAGATGATTTTAATTTTAGATGCAAAATTCGAAACGGTTCAGAACCTGGTTTTAACCGGTTATAAAAAAAATTTGGCTTAAATCAATTATTTTTAAACTGGAAACGCTTTATAAGAGACGTATGTTTCATTTTAGAGCAATTTAGGTTACATTTAGCAGTTTTTTTTCTTCTAAAATTTTTGTTTTTTCCACATTTTACTCGAAGTATTTTAAACAAAGCTAATGCTTCAGAATATATACCTGCATAGATTGCTCTCTCTTTAGCTGAGAATGTATGTTTCAATTTCAGAAGCAAAATTCGAAACGGTTCAGAAACGAGTTTGAACCGGTTATAAGAAAAATTTAGCTTAAATCGATTATTTTTAAACTAGAAACACTTTATAAGAGACGTATGTTCCATTTTAGAATAATTTATGTTACATTAAACAGGTTTTGTCTATAATTTTTGTTTTTTTTTCACATTTTGTTCGTATTGTTTGTCAAAGCTAATGATTCGGAATCGTTTATGGGTTTATACTTGCATAATTTAATATATCTTTAGCTGAGAAAGATGATTTTAATTTTAGCTACAAAATTCGAAACGGTTCAGAACAGGGTTTGAACCGGTTATAAGAAAATTGTTGGTTTAAATCGATTAGTTTTAAACTAGAAACGCTTTATAAGAGACGTATGTTTTATTTTAGAGCAATTTAGGTTACGTTTAACAGGTTTTGTCTAAATTTTTTGCTTTTTCCACATTTCATTCGTATTGTTTGTCAAAACTAATGATTCGGAATTGTTTATAGGTATATACTTGCATAATATGATCGCTCCTTAGCTTAGAACATTAAGTTGCATTTTAGATACCAAATTCGAAACGGTTCAGAACCGGTTTTTAACCGGTTATAAAGAAAAGTTAGCTTAAAACGATTGGTTTTAGTTCAGAATCGATATGAAGCAAACTTATTTAACATTTTTTAGCAACAATATTTTAGTTTTCACTTATATATTTTGTAAAATTTTTCACAAGATTTTATCTTACCTCGGCTAAATTCGATACTATAGCTCGTTGGCTCGTCATCAAAGAATTCATAAAACATTCGTCTGGATACGTTGTACAAGCGACTGTGGGATATATTCAAACTCAATGTTTGGGAAATTTCAAAAAATTTGGAATAAAATTCCATTCAGCAACAATGTCACCAGACGGCTAGGATCGATGTCACACCGTGAAGGCTTTTGTTGAGGTTGTCGTTTAGTTTTGGCTTTTCTTATTATTATTTTGTATGCTTTGTATGTTTTTATAAAAAAAAAGAAAAGTTTTAACGGTTGGTGGTTGTGAATAAAACGAACGGCTTCAGCAGCAGAAAGAACTTTTATCTGTTTGTTTTTTTTTTGTTTTCAAGTTAGTGTTGTTAAATAAAAACGGTAGAATCCAATTTTATACAAACAAAAATGGTGGTGTGCGATATTATTGTAACTTTTTTGAAATTTGACACCTGGAGGTTGAGATTTATGGACAGTAGTAGCTGCTTTTATTCGAGGTAGTCGTCAACGTTAAACAAAATGACCAAGGCTAGCTTCATGTAGCTGCATCATGCCGGTGAGAAGGGTGGGGGGAGGTCGGTTCACAAAAGGTTTTACGACAATGTTACAGCCATCAAATTTTTTCTTAGTTCCCCTTTGCAAATGTTTCTTAAAAACTCAATTTAATACCAAAACATGGACATTAAGAACCTTTAGATTTACGAGATCACTAATTTGTTTTGTTGAACAATTTAAAAAAAAAATGTGTTTTATGGTTCGTTTTTTTATGATATGACGATCTTGATCTTATGACATTTTGAAATTAGTGCATTTGCATTTAATTTTCTTGGTTAGTTTGTTGTTTTGGATTTTAACTTCACGTTTTTGTTTTAATTTTATGAATTTATTTAAAAATGTTCGGGTTTTAAGACTCCGCGATAAGTACCGATAGCTTTTGAATATTTATGTAAATGGTTTGTTAATTGTTTTCTTGTTTTAGCTATAAATATTTTTCACTTTTTTATTTGAATTTTTTTACGTGGAGCACTAATATTTAATTAATTGAAATTAATTTCTTCAAAATTTCTAAAGTTCTGTAGCAAAAGTTTAGATTTTAAGCTTTTAGGGCTCTATCATTAGATTTTGCGGTCTTATTTTATTCTGCCCTTTCTTCCTTTGCTTTATAGGTCGATAGATGTCTTCCTTCTTAAACCTGTAGAGACATTTGGTATTTCCAAGTTTTCAGGACTTCGATTTTTTTCGTCCTCTCCTTTTGTGGTTTGAGAGATGGATTTGCTATTTCCAAATTGTCCAAACTTAGATCCTTTTCAACGATTTAATCAACGATCATCACATTTTTTCCTTCCCCAGGGCCGATTAATTGTCAGACTTTAGTTTTAAAATTCTTGCAGAACTTTGAAAATTGTATTCAAATTTCATTATCCTCTCTCACATTCTTAGCAGCTTTGATAATTCAGTTCACTTGCTTGCTACATCACTTTCCGGGCACTGATTTTGAATTTCGTTTATTTTTTGTAAATATTTAATATTTAATTTTTATATTTTATTTAAGTTCTGTTATTTGAAATCATAGTTTGATTTTAATTTTTTTTATAAATCTTTAAAAGATTATTTTTGTAATTTTTTAAATCATCACAATTTTTTGTATCTAGAGTCTTTACAGATTTAGATTTTAATCTTTTAGATTAACTTTAAGTAAAACAATTTAAACTAATCCCCAAAAAAACTACTTTCATGTTTCGAAAATATTTAAGTATTTCCCCCTGAAATCCTTGTTATCGGATCTTAATGTGCAGATCTTTAGGCGGTGCCACACTTTTGTAAACATTATTTATATCTTCTTTTTTTAAAAAAAAATTTGCACTTGTTTTTTATGTGAAATTCTAATGATTTTTGCCAATCGTGTATCGCGTACGGGTTCGCGCTTAATTGCCAACTAACCGACCAACTGTCAACTTTAAAACTAGAACAATTTTAAGAGGTCTTCTGACCGTTATGGAAATTTGCCTGGCGTTGAAAAGAGACAACTATAGTTTGATTTCATGACTATGCGTTTTCGTTGGCTCTATACAAACAAAACTAACACCTGCTTATTTTCAAATATCGGACAAATCCCTTTTCCTTTTAAAAATTGAAGACAGACCTAAACACGGAAATTTTTGTTGAGTTCCTCTTCAAAGCAAACAAGTGAAGGAGATCAACAACTGTCGTTTTGAGATTAAAGAGGGAACAGAGAACCCTTGGCAGGGTCAGGCAATGCTCAAGCAGGTCAGGTACGCAGAAAGGTCACACCAACACTAAAGAATTATTTACGCATGCGTGTAAAGGGGCAGAAGCTACAAGGATAAGTTGTTGTTGCATTCCCCGACAGTAATTATTGTAAGACACGTAATTTTGTGTGCTCTTAAATTTAAATCATTTTCTTAAAATAAAACTACACGCGGTCTTTTCAGAGTGGAAGAGATTACAAGACTTACTTAGTGTAGTTGTGTAGATAAATTAGCCTTTGTTCTCATAAGATCATCTGCGCTTTCTGGCGGGGGAAACAAAACAGGATCCGTTTCAATTGAAATTGAGAATTTTTCGAAAAAAAAATCTACAAAATTCTTAAATTAAGGCAGAACATGTGTAAGGGAAATTTAAATATTTCCAAATTAAAATATCATTAATTTGTAGAAAAGTCAAAAATGACTTTTAACTTTTGTAGAGGTCAATGAAAATTTAAAAATGACTTTTAACTTTTGAAGAGGTCAATGAAGACAGATTTATTTTGCTTAAGGGAGAGGGGGAAGAGGTAAAACTCATACAGGTCAAAAAACCTCGAGAAATTCTAGGAATAATAGTCATTATCTGAAGTTTCTAATGTTTAGGACAACATAAGCTGGTAAAGGCTATCTGAAGTTTCTAAAGATTAGGTTTAGGTTAGGGTGGCCGACCAAATGAGGTCCCAGCTGCTAAAAAATTCGTTTCTGCGGAACGAAATATTAGACAACTACAAATCTCGTTTGCCGGAACTGAAATTTAGTTTGTTTTGACAGAAACTTATTACGCGTAAGCAATTGTTTGTTCTGAGCAAGACAATTTCAGTCGTCGTAAACGAGAATTGAAGTTGCCTAATATTTCGTTTCGCGGAAACGAATTTTTTCTTTGCCTCTGCCCTCATCGGAACCAAAGATATTAATAATATTAACATTGATACCTAAAAGAGCTGTAAGACTTTCTAGAAAGCCCAACCTCAGTATATCCAGATGCCGTTTACTCAATGCGGAACAGTAATAAAGCAGGGGCTCAATGCTCTCCACTTCCTCCCCATCTCCACAGCTTCTGCAGAAGTCATTGGACTGAATTGCCTACCTCCTGGTGCGTTCGCCGAACAGGCAATCTCCCGTCAGAACCGACACTAACGTTGACAGTATTTTCCTGTCTAGTTCGAGGACATATGTTGACCTTCTTAGGTCGTATTTTGACCATATTCGTCTACCTAACCTACAAGTGTCGATTTCGGTTAATCTCTCATTGGACTGCCTCTTGCCGTAGCACAGTTTGCATCAAACGTTTTCTAAGTATATAAAGATTAACTGAGAGTTTATGTAGTTATATTCGAGTGACAGCTTTTCCAAAGAACCTGGAAAACTTATAGGAACAATAAAATTGTCTTCAAGAAACCGCCATTTACTGAGATTAGTATAAAGAAGGACCACACAAGTTCTACAGATTCAGAAGTTTTGTAAGGATGTAAAGATTTACAGGGAGTTTTATGTTAGGTTAAAGTAACCGCCTAATCAAAGAAACTGGAAAACTTCCGGGAACAATAATTTTGTCTTCAAGAATCCTCCTGATAATAATATTAGGAAAGAAGGATCACATATTGATACTTCCATTCTAAACTATGCTAAGTGCAAAAAGGTAGTTTTTCAAGAGTGGCGATAAAATTTTTGACGATTTTTTAAATTTGTGTGGAATTCCTTTATATTGGAAATCAAATGACCTGTACTGTTTTGTGAATAACTTTTGATTGGGTTGACGGAGAAACGCCAAATTTTGACTGAATTATAATTTGAAATATTTAGAAACTAAAGATCCAATCTTCCTAAGTCGACTTAGCATGTTTTAGAATGGAGGTATCGATATGTTACTAAAGAGAATCTAAATTTTCAGAAGTTTAGTAAGCATTTAACAATTTACAGAGAGTTTTAGGTTAGGTTAGTATGGCAGTATATACATATGTATATCAGGCTCATTTAGACTATGCAGTCCATTGAGATACCGCAGAAATTTATATGACTAGGTGAATTTATGAAAACTTTTAGAATGTGTTTTTCAGCTTTAAAATGATCTGGAATTTCATCGAAAAATCATCTTCAATGATGAGGCCCCTTTTCAGCTGGGAAGCTACGTTAACAAGCAGAATTGTCGCTTTTGGGGCTAGGAAAATCCAAGAATTGTTGTTGAAAAGTCTCCTCTTCCTCAACGTGTGACCGTTTGTTGGGAATTTTGGTATGCCGGGCTCATCGGACCGTGCTTTTTCGAAAATGAGCCTGGAGCAACTGTTACCGTGAATGGTTTGCGCTTTCGTACAATGATTAATGATTTTGTATGGCCGGAATTGGCGAGGATGATGTGCCACACACCAGCAACGATACCACCGCTCTTTTGTGCGAAAAGTTTCCAGACCGTGTAATTTATCAAAGAGGTGATCTGAATTGGTCACCGTGATCTTGTGATTTAATACCTTAAGATTTTTTCATTGAGGCTACGTGAAAGATAAGTTTTATGCCAATGAGCGACAATCGATTTAATGCCCCAAAGATGGCATTACTATGTGAGAAGGTTTGCTTGAGCTGTTCGCATAGCTTCAAGGGAGTTGCAGGGCCAAATTAGCTGAAATGGGGAATGCTCTAGAAATGGGGAAAGAAGAGAGATTTTTCACATCTCTGGGATATAAAATCTCTAACAATTCTTGTTGTCCCCCACTCCCAAAACTCAATCCATATTTATTAAATGTAATACATTTATGCGCCGTTGTCTTTATTGGTTCTTCGATTCCCGATCGGATCAACTGTTCTTCAGTAATTCTACAGGTTATGGAAGTTTCTTTTATCCTAAAGTGTTCTCGGTTTCTCTGTTTGGTCTAAGGGATTTTTTTGCGTTCTAAAAGATATACAATCTTGAGTTTTATTCGTTATTCCTTCTGACATTTTATGAACCTAGGGTTTTACCGAATAATGCCATAGGTAGAATCGAC
This sequence comes from Eudasyphora cyanicolor, assembly GCA_963930755.1. Taxonomy (NCBI): domain Eukaryota; kingdom Metazoa; phylum Arthropoda; class Insecta; order Diptera; family Muscidae; genus Eudasyphora; species Eudasyphora cyanicolor. The sequence goes on from OZ005736.1 coordinate 266,372,083, forward strand.
AGTTGCGGTTTGCGTCTATTCTACAGTGTTTCCTCGTTCTTTGGGACTTGCTAATTTTTTAAAAATCATCTAAAGGAGAATCTGCCATCCATCCATTCCTTTAGGCTATCGCTTAGTTTTTACCCTGTCTTAATCCTTCCAACAAATGGAGAATGGTCCTTTCAGTGATTTTCAAATTTTATATTCCTCTAAATAATTAAATCAAACTGTGTCAAGAAATTCTTATTGGAGTCGGTGAAAGTTAGCATTATAATTCGTATAAGATTATCTCCTAAACAGATTCTAAAGAGAAATTCATATCCCATCAAAGATTTTTCTCTTTTATTTTCGCCAAGCGCCCTCTGGCGTTGAGTAGTCTTGTTTTTGCTAAACAAGGGAAATTACATCCTTTGAAAAGGAAATTCTAATTTAAATGTGGAATAGCAATCCGCCGTCACACAATCAAATATTTATTCATGAGACAATCTACAAACATCATCAAAATTCCTCTTCGACGCAATGACTTGAATGGAAAATGGAAAAAAGGAAACGTCGAACGTCGAATACTCTCCGGGAATTTCATTTTAAGGTGTAACTCCACATTTTTTTTCTTTTATTTAGGAATTCATAGGAAAGCAAATAAACCCATACGAATGAAGAGGAAAATGTGACATAAAAAGGGGATTATCATAGGAATTGAAATGGAGATGAAAATTAATGGAGGAGTTTTTTTTTGTTTTGTTCTGAAACGCTTGTGTGAGGTTTTGAATGGGTTTTTTAAAAACGATGGAGCTGTTTGTTTTGTCAAGAATATGTTAATAAACCATTTGGCTAAAAGTGTTTGCTTAGAAATGTATACTCAGACCAGACTCAAAAAAAAAAAATAATAAATAAACACTTGGCACCTTCTGCTCAAGCCTTTGGGGAAAATGAAAACGAAACTCTTCCCTCTAAATCCACTACGATATTCAAAGTTTGAGTTTGTGAAATGTGATGGGAAAATGTTATCAAAAAAAAAAGAATACCTCAAATATCTGACAAATGATGTCGCTGAAGAAATCATGGCATATTTAGTCATATGTTTAAAACTGAGCTCTCCCCATTCCCCCAGCCACAACACCTTAATATTACCCTCCTCCATGGAAAAGCATTTAAACAAATATCTGCTAGAAATACTTCAATTTCATGCTTGTTTGTCATAGTCATGCACCAGGGACAGTTTCATATGGAGGAATGGGCAAATGGACAGACATCTGGATTGGATAATAAATAGCTTTATTTTGATAAAGCATTGCATGTGAAAACACCTCAGCAAAGAGATGTTTATGGGAACCCAAAGAAGAAAAAAAACAAGTAGAAATTGTTGTCTTTCCAAAAAAATAGATATCAAAAAAATATGTGGGCTTATTTGTTTTTTGAAAAAATTTATTTGAAATTTATGGGAATTTTCCTTAAATGTTATGTGTTCTATGTGATATTCAAAAATTTATTTCTTTTTCATAGTCTTGTGTATGGCATCGTCTTGTTTGTATTTTTGTTTTTAGAGAAAACAATTAATCATCAATATAGAGAGAGTTACTCTCATCGATATTCTCTTACAAATCCCTTCTTCCGGTCATAGATTTTGACAGTAAAAAAGGGGGGAGGGAGGTGTTTAAGAGACGATCTATCAAATACTGGGTTTGATTTGTCTTTTGAGATAAGGCGTCTTAAGTGTCTAGACAAGATGATGGATTTTTTTAATATTACGTAGATAGGTAGAAATTGAGGCAATATATTTAGACTGAGATGAGAAAGCTTTCCCGGAGGTCTTTAAATTTCAATAAATACAGAATCGTTAGGTTACCTGCAAGATGAGTTTTACAGTGGGTTACGTGCAAGATGAGTTGAACTACTGTTCAACACACATTTCCCGTGAAACTCACCGACAGAACATGAGAAACAGCGGGACCAACATGAGAGCGAGAGGACTGCAAGCGGCGCTAGGTAGTTAACAGAGAAATCTAGAATCAACTGGGTAATTTATCACCTGAACCAGACGGCATTACTCCGGCAGAAATGCAGAAGATGCCGAAACACATTATCTCCTGGCTGGAAAAAATCCGCGAAAAACCTCCCTCTTTGAAATCCTACTCGCTGAAATTCCTATTCGTTTGTATCTGACACGTTATTAGCTCGGGGAAGAAATATCTTAGGGATATCTCGGGGAATTTTAAAGCCAAGAAACATGCTAGGAAAGGGACCACATTACAAATTCTTGAAGAATTTGCATATATTTGTGCGCCATGGACCACATACAAGCTGTGGCTTATACAGGATGCAGTCCAATGAGAGAGAAATCTGGCCAAAAAACGATGTGAGATGGTCAAAATATCTGCTTGCCCTAGAGAGGAAAATACTATCTATGTTAGTGTCAGTTCTGACGGAACACTGTCTGATTGGCAAACACGCCAGGATGTAGGTAATTGAGTCCAATGACTGCTGCAGAAGCTATGGTGATGTAGAGGAAGTGGAGGGTCTGTTTTGTAGCTGACAAATCTGACCAAAATATGACCTGAGAAGTTCGAAATAAAAAACTGTCTACATTAGTGTCAGTTCTGACTGAACATTGTGTGATCTCCGAACATGCCAGGAGGTTGGGCATTGAGAAGCTATGGAGATGGGGAGGAAGTGGAAAGCATTGAACACACTTTTTGTACTGCCAAAATACGACCTGAGAAGGTCAAAATATCTCCTCGCACTAGAGAGAAAAGAACTGTATGTGTTAGTGTCAATTCTGACGGGGCAGTAATTGATTGGTGAACACCCCAAACGTTAGGAATTGAGTCCAATGACGTTTGCAGAAACTGTCCGCTGACTTCTGCAGAACTATAGGGATGAGGAGGAAGTGGAGAGCATTAAACACCTTTTTATACTGCCAAAATACGACCGGAGAAGGTCAAAATATCTCCTCGCACTAGAGAGGAAACGACTGTCTGTGTTATTGTCAATTCTGACGGGGCATTACTTGATTGGCGAACTCCAATGACTTCTGCAGAAGGAGGAAGAGGAGAGCATTAATCACCTGCTTTGCTACTGCCCCGGCTTGAGTAAATGACGTCTGAATATACTGTGATCGAACTTTCTAGAAAGTCTGACAGATCTTGTCGGTACCGAGGTTCGTTTTATTGATAATTTTGTTCCGTGAGGGGCAGCTGGGACCATGGTAGCACTAGGGAGCTCAATTGGTCTATGTGTGCTGGTAACACCTGCTGTCACCCTAACCTAACCTGACCTAACCTATGCAATAAGTAAATAAGTTTTAAGGTAAGTGGTAAATTACGAAGGTATAGAATTTGAATCTGCACTGAAAAAAAATTTGTCATAAATTAAAGAAATGCTCCAAAGACGTCATTAGTTTTTAAAATAAGTACATTTTGTATTTAAAATATAGATAATTTCAATAATATTAAGTAATTTACTTGATTTTAATAAACTTTTCTTAATTTTAATTACAAAATGTAATTATTTTGAAGACTAAGGACGTCTTTGGAGCATTTCATTAATTTTATGACAATTTTTTTTCAGTGTGGAAAATAATTGGCGTTGCTAAAGTGGCGAGAAAAATCATACGACCAATCATACAATGTGAACAGCCCTTAATTAAGTAAAAAAGGTCCGCACACTCCAGGTATTCTTCTCTATGTTTCCAAGAGTTGCAGGTCATGCTTAGCAAGTCTAGAGGACAAGTTCTTCCGGTCAAGTTTTTCAATAATTGTATAAACTATTGTAACTTGAAAAAAAATTCCCATGCCTTTAAACAAAAAAATTTTTCGTTAATAGTCAGTTAGTAGCTTCTACTATTTTACTTCGGCCTCTTTACAATAGAATGGAAAATAAAACTGACGAAAAGGTAAATGTTAATATGTTCCATTCCTCTTTACACCTATATGTTAATTTTTTGTGTGGGTTATTTTTTCATTTCGCCCCTCTGTAGCTTGAATTCTATTGTTTATTTGTATTATATATTCGACTATTTGACATAATACCCAACATAAGAGTATATTTTTACCAAACTAATTTGAATATTTAATGATACAGAACTTTAGCTAAATGATCATGATGACTATCATGATTTTTTGTTATGGTTTTTGATTTTCTAACTTAGGACAACCCACGCTTAATTAACATAAAATGGGCTTATTTTAGAACACAGAATGTTTCTTTTTGTCTGAGCTCTGTGAAGAGTTAAAAGGTCGCTCGGCAGGTATTTGCTTTGAATTTATGGGGTCTAAAAGAACATGACGAGGATGATTTTTTTTGAAACAAAACAATGAATGTGTTGAAATAACACACTTTTTAATAGGTATGTGACATAGTTTATTTAACACCGGCGATGCTAGTTGTTTTGGGTGAGAATGTTAGAACAAAAAAATCTATAAAAAAATAATTAATTTTTTTTTTATAATGATGATATCACATTGACTTTTGGTATTGTTTTAAATAAATTAAGATTTTGAATTATTCTTAAAGTAAATAAATAATGAAGTTGGAATGACTAAATCCAGCTGATGCAAATGCATCTAAATTGGCAACACTGCCTAAGAAAGCCCAGCTGTCCTTCAACAATCCATATTTCAAATTTAGATGATGGCCATTCCCAAATTTTATTGCTTGACCATAAAATAACATCGCTGCATACAAACCGGTCTAGCCTTAACAGTAAATAATAATAAAACTAAATGTAGATGATGCGACTGTTGTATAGAAATAAAAATTGATCATTCAACATTTCTCTGAAAAATTGAGTGATTAATATGAAAAACAGCTTAATTCAAAAAAAAATTTTATTTCTTATAATAGCCATAACAAATAAATCTTTACACAATTCCTGAGCAAGACAATAAAAGCAGACTTTAGGCTGAATAAGATGCTCAAAACAAACAGTTTTTTTTCAAATGCTGTTTTAATTTTGAACAGCTGATTCAGCAGCCATAATTTGACATATGACAAACACTCAGCGATGCAAAAAAAATTGCCAAGACTGAATTAAACAACCGTAATAATAATAAAAATTAATATAGATTATATAGTATAGAAATAAAAATTATTCATTCAATAAAAATATTTCTCAGAAAAATTAACTGATAATGTGAAATAATAACATCGTCTTTTTTGTAAAATAGCCATAAAAAATAAATCTTAAAATAATTTCTAAGCAAAACAATACAAAGAGACTTTAGGCTGAAACAGTTGTTCAAAACAAACAATTTCTTTTTCTCTTATTAAAAGCTGTTTTATTTTTGAACAGCTGATTCAGCAGCAATAATTTGACATATGACAATCAAGAAGCGATGCAAAAATATCTAAACTGGATTAGGCAAACGTAACGTCGTCATATCGTAACGAATCAGCTGAGTCAATCTATCATATGGAAGGCAGTGTAAATGATTAGACAGCGTAAATGGGCGATAGAAACTGCTGAAAAGCTTGTTAGACAAATGGAACAGTAACGACGTCGAAGCGCAAAAAAATAAGCTGATTCAATCTGTCATATGTAAGGCAGTGTAAACGATTAGACAACGTAAACGTATGATAGAAACTACTGATAGGCTAATTACGCTAACGGAACCGTAACGTCGACGTGGCGCAAGGAATCAGCTGATTTAATCTGTCATATGGAAATCACTGCAAGCGATTAGCCAATGAATACGTTTATGTGCACTTTCAAACAGCTGAAGCTAATAAAATCAGCAAAACAATGAAAAACGAAGAAATTTATGCGAAACGTAGACAGTATTTTCGTCACAGCTTCTGCAGAAGTCATTTGACTCAATTCCTAACCTACTGGCGTGTTTGCACATCTGGCAATGATTGACAGATATTTGATTTCGGTTCATCTCTCGATGGACTGCAGAACTGCCTCTTGCCCAATCCTCTAGTCGTATGGAAATCACTGTAAACGATTAGCCAATGAAAACCGGCGCCAACCAGCTGAAATGTAATTTGGAGAATACGTTTATGTGCACTTTCAAACAGCTGATGCTAATAAAATCAGCAAAACAATGAAAAACGAAGAAATTTATGCGAAACGTAGACAGTATTTTCGTCACAGCTTCTGCAGAAGTCATTTGACTCAATTCCTAACCTACTGGCGTGTTTGCACATCTGGCAATGATTGACAGATATTTGATTTCGGTTCATCTCTCGATGGACTGCAGAACTGCCTCTTGCCCAATCCTCTAGTCGTATGGAAATCACTGTAAACGATTAGCCAATGAAAACCGGCGCCAACCAGCGGAAATGTAATTTGGAGAATACGTTTATGTGCACTTTCAAACAGCTGATGCTAATAAAATCAGCAAAACAATGAAAGACGAAGAAATTTATGCGAAACGTAGACAGTATTTTTGTCACAGCTTCTGCAGAAGTCATTTGACTCAATTCCTAACCTACTGGCGTGTTCACACATCTGGCAATGATTGACAGATCTGATGTCTACCTACACTTCACATGTCGATTTCGGTTCATCTCTCGGTGGACTTCAGAACTGCCTCTTGCCTAAGCCTCTAGTGACTAAATCTACTTCGAATCGACTTATTTTTATCAGTTGGCAACGATAATCTTTTACCCTTATGTGTATTAGGTTATTTTTCGCTTAGCTGCATTGCACTTAAGTGCTTTTTATCCTTACCGACACAATGAAAAACGAAGAAATGTATGCGAAACGTAGACAGTATTTTCGTCACAGCTTCTGCATAAGTCATTTGACTCAATTCCTAACCTAGTGGCGAGTTGGCACATCTGGCAATGATTGACAGATCTTTAACGAGCTGATATTTCAACATTCTTAGGTCGCATTTTGGCCAGATCTGATGTCTACCTACACTTCACATGTCGATTTCGGTTCATCTCTCGTTGGACTGAGAACTGCCTCTTGCCTAAGCCTCTAGTGACTAAATCTACTTCAGATCGACTTATTTCTATCAGTTGGCAACGATAATCCTTTTACCCTTATGTGTTTTTACAGTATTTTTCGCTTAGCTGCATTGCACTTAAGTGCATTTTATCCTTACCGGCACAAAATAGAAAATATTTTGCACATTGGTTCTCGATTTTTTTTTTAGAAAATATGATGTTTACATACATTTCGTTTAAGTGCACAATTCAATTAATAGCAATATGTTGCTGTCACTTACGAGCATTGTTCATGAATGTAGAATTATACCTAAACAAACGCCTTTGTGTATTCAACTCATTCCATTTATCTTCCAAAGAAATGAGCTGAAGAGCTGGTGAGCTAAATAGCTGGTAAACTAAAGAGCTGTTGGACTGAAGTGAGCTGCTGAGCTAAAGAGCTGGTGAACTAAAGTGACTGGAGAACACGATCTGTTGAATTAAGGAGAGCTGGAGAACTAACGATCTGTTGAATTAAGGTGCGCTGTTGACCTAAATAGCTGTTGAACTGGTGAGCTGGTTAGCTAAAGTGCTGTTGAACTAAAGATCTGTTGAACTGGTGAATGGTTCACTCAATCAAACTGCACTAAAATAAGCGATAACTTAAAAGAACTAAAGTGCCGCACTCTATGTTGAACTCTGCTCACATTGTCGAAGATGATCACCCCTAATAATAATCCTGTGTAATGCTATATTGGGGTGTTTGTTATCTTGTCAAACAAACAAAAACTTGCTTGGCCTAAATTCATCTTTGGTTTTTGATTCATTCTACTTCTTCTACTACAACATCCTTCTCCTTTATCGTTGTAGTTTTTACATATTCAGTAGCTCATCCGTTTTAAAATGAAGATACATACTAATATTGAAAGAAGAAGGAAAAATAAATAAAAAGCTAAAAACACTTGAACACTTTTTACTTCTTTATTTAACAGCAGAAACACGATATGGGTTTCTTTCGCAAGAAGACGACAGACAATAAGAAAAAGGAGCGCAGCGCAACGCAATGCAACGCATTGCCTTCCCCCCAAAGAGTCTGAAGAGGCAGAATGTCATCATTTTGAAATAAAAAAAGAAACAACATAAAGAAAGGCGTATCGAGAAGGCAGGAGCGTAGCAAGATATGTAAAAACTTGACATGATAGACAAATAAATTGAAAACCCGATATTTGATTTGCTGAATTTATTTATTAATCAAAAAATCCCCATTGCGGGATATACATTGATAGAACAATATTAAACATTAATTAGTCATAAATAAATTTTTCGCTTAGCTGCAATGCACTTAAGTAAGTGTTTTACTTACCGGCACAAAATAGAAAATATTTTTCTGCACATTGGTTCGCTTGTATTATAAAATATTAAGTTTATGTGCATTTCATTTAAGTACACAATTCATTTAATAGCATCATTATTATAATATATCACTTATGGGCATTGTTCATACATATACGATTGTTTTTTCAGTGGTTATGATTGTGTTATGATCTCACAAGACTCAAAATCATTAAAATTAGAAAAAAATACTTGAGTCAGAGTATTAAAGGGAATTTTTCTATTGTAAATTATTTTACTGTTACGCTCCTGCTTTAGGCACTCATACACCATGTTATAATTATGTGTTTTTACAGTATTTTTCGCTTAGCTGCATTGCACTTAGGTAGCTTTTGTCCCACAAAATGGAATATATTTTGCTATATGATGTTTACATACATTTCGTTTAAGTGCACAATTCAATTAATAGCATTATGTTGCTGTCACTTACGGGCATTGTTCATACATACCAAAGTTTGTTTTTGCTTTGTTTTTGATGGTGTTATGATCTCAATTGGCTTAAAATCATTAAAATTAGGATTTTTCTCACTGAGAGTATTTAAGATATTTATCTTGCAAAATTTCATATTATTAGTATGTGCTTTTAGAGTATTTTTCGCTTAGCTGCATTGTATTTAAGTGCCTTTTATCCTTACCGGCACAAAATAGAAAATATTTTACACATTGGTTCTCGATTTTTTATATGATGTTTACCTGCATTTCGTTTAAGTGCACAATTCATTTAATAGCATTATGTTGCTGGTGTTATGATTTCAATTGGCTTAAAATCATTAAAATTGTGATTTTTCTCACTGAGAGTATGTAAGATATTTATCTTTCAAAATTTCATATTATTAGTATGTGCTTTTAGAGTATTTTTCGCTTAGCTGCATTGTATTTAAGTGCCTTTTATCCTTACCGGCACAAAATAGAAAATATTTTACACATTGGTTCTCGATTTTTTTTTAGAAAATATGATGTTTACCTGCATTTCGTTTAAGTGCAAAATTCATTTAATAGCATTATGTTGCTGTCACTTACGGGCATTGTTCAAACAAACCAAAGTTTATTTTCGCTGTGATTTCGTTCGTGTTATGATCTCAAGGGATCAAAATCAATAAAATTATGAAATTGTCTCCCAGTGAGAGAGTATTAAAGGAAATTCGCCTTTCAAATCATTTTACTGTTACGCTCCTGCTTAATGCACTCACACAGTCGTATTATAAGATACATATTTATCGTATCTGTAATGAACAATGTAAAAGTATCCATCGTCACTTTAGGGCTCATTTTACAGATTGTAGATAACGTTGTTTTTATTATCCAATGCCTGGAAGGACAGACAGGCAGACAGACACTCAGAGTTCTGTTCAATAACAGACGTTCGTCGTTCGCGACCAAAAGGCCTAAAAATGTGTAAAATATCGAACCAGAATGCCATATGAAAGAACAAACCAGACCAGATGAACAAACACCAAATTGTCTGTCCTTCGTTTCTTTTCAGTTTCATTATTTTTTTTTCTGGTGGACAAACGAAATTCTTTAACATCCATCTTCTGAAGGTGGCAGCAAAAAAAATGCGGGTGCCCTTCTCTTCTTGGACTGCGAAATACTTGAACATGCCTCAACACCTAAAGATATTGGAAAACGAAAGAAAAAAACAACGAATCTACACAAAAGATTGAAAAGATTTTTTGCAGATATGTTTGTAAGCTAAAAACGAGACGAGAGGAAAATATAAATTCTGTAAAAAGAAATTGAATGCGGTACAATTTTGATATTCAATGGCCGGCCAACGTTGTAGACTGAAACATATTTTTAGATTTGCTCTAGAAAAAATTTTTGATTTTTTGATATAACGGAATTTTAAGGTTTATAGTTTGGCTAAATCACAAAATATGCTTACATTCAGCGGGCATCTAACTAAATTATTTTCTCTATGTAAATGTATAGTCCATGTCTGCTCGTCTATTTTTGTCAGCTACAAAAATTCGTCATAGACCATTAAAAAAATTATGCAAGACTTCTCTCTAGTCGCACAAATTAATGATATAAAATCTATGTCAGTTGCAACTTTGAACGGCTATAATTGCTATGATAATATTTATATTTGTTTTTTTTTTCAAATTCCCCTTTAAGGGCTCTTTCTTGCCCCAAGCTCAGGCCCATATTGTTAAATTTTTCTTTTTTGGTTTTTTTTTCTAAACAAGAAAGCAATTATGTAGAGTTTCGAAGACAACAAAAGACATACCCTTTCACTTTAAATGCTAAAGGGTACAGTACAGAGGAATGAACGGATATGGGAGACTCAAGGTGAAATTTAAATCTGATGAAGAAAGATCGTTAGAAGAAAGTTTAAGTGATTTCTGCGGGTTATAACTCTCTCATCTAAACAGTTAAGCATTTTATTTAATTCTATATGGACCTGCAGAAGCTGTTCTACCCTTTCCGGTTCATAGATCAATGTTCTGCGCTTTTCAGTCGTTTTGGCTCTGCGTCTCCCTTGAATTAAGCATTTTATTTAATACTAGCAGAGCCTGCAGAAGTTTTTCTGTCCTTCCCGGTTCATAGATTATTGTTCTGTGGTTGTAGAACTGGACTTCCAAGTCGTTTTGGCTCTGCGTCTCCCTTGAAGCCCTGCGAAGCGGCTAGGCGCACATTCTCACATAGAAATGCTCCAACTTTTATTACCCTGTATAATAAAAGTTTAATTTGTTTAACTCTAAAACAACGCCTCTGTAGAGGTGAAAAAGCTCCCTCTTTCAGAAGACTTGTTCCGGAAAAACTTTGAAGAATTTGTGTAGTTTTGCGAAAGAATATATAGTATTTGTGGCTTAGCTGTCTCGCTTGTTCTGCCCTTCCCAGTTCCCGTCCTTCTAGAACAAAATTTTTCAGTCGTTTTGGCTCTGCGTCTACCTTGAAGCCCTGCAAACCGGTTAAGCGTACATTCTCACATAGAAATGCCCTAAATTTAATTAAACTGTATTATAAAAGTTTCAATTGTTCAACTCTAAAAAGGCTATCCTGGCGTAGAGAAAATACTCCCTATTTCGGGAGCCCTTTTATAGAACAACTTGGTATAAAAGTATAAACTGTATGTATTTTGCTTAGCTGCAATAGAAAAATGTCCCGTGCTTCTAGAACAAGACTTCTTAGTTGTTTTGAGTCTCCTTTGAAGTTTTGGACAGGTTAAGCTAACATTCTCACATAGAAATGCCCCAAATTTTATTACCCTGTATTATAAAAGCTTCAATTGTCGAACTCTGCAACGGTTCCGCTGAAGTAGAGAAAGGACTTCCTATTTGAGAAAACCTGTTCTATGACAGTTTGTGTATTTTTGGGAAAGAATATCGATGCCTTTTATCCAAAAGGGGCTATATTAACAACCCCAATTTTTCAGGAGAGCAAAAAAAATGTTGAATTCTATTATTTCGCGATAATTTTTATTTTATATGAATTGTGTGTACGAACGTGTATAATATATACCTTCAAATTCCTCATTCACATCATATTTAATTTTTCGCGAAATAATAAAATTCAACAGTTTTTTTGCTCTCCTGAAAATTTGTTTTTTTTAATATAGTCCATTTTGGATATAAGCCATCGATATGCAGTATTTTTTGCTTAGCTTCCTGGCTTTATTTGCTAGGCACTTAGTGCACTTAAGCGAAAAATTACTTAAAGTGGCATTCTCTTAGCTGCACTAACGTGCACTTGAATCCAATTCACATAGCTGTACTTATGTGCACTTAAGTGAAACGTTTATGATGATTCTGCATTACAAAACATGATCAAAATAACAGCACAAACAAATGTTCGTATGATATTAGTAATAAAATGTTTATTTTTTTGCAAAAAATTTTAATTTTCTCCCAAGTTCTACAAGGTGGCGCAAAAGTAACCTTTCGATGTTTTTTGTGCCAAAGTCCCCGACCGATTATTGGTCAAATAAATAGTCAGCAATATTCCGCGTTCTGGAGCAGTGTAGCGTAACATTGTTTATTAACGTGTATTTCGCATGTGTTTACTACACAAATGTCAACATTAGGCATTAGGGGCCAATCGCAAAATTTATAGCATTTTCTGATAGGAGGATTACTTCTGCGCCACCTGTATCTGAAATTTGAACACAAAAAACAAACAAAAAATATATTTTGTTTTTTAAAATGCAGCTAAATGTAATGTATTGTATAAATAATACCAGCAAGTGACTGAAAAATACTGCTATAAACTGAATTGTGCACTGAAACATAATATTTTCTAATAAAAGTGAATCAACGTGCAAAATATTTTCCCGGTTGTGCAGATAAGGACAAAAGGGACATACGTGCAATGCAGCTAAGCGAAAAATAATGTAGTATTTTATGTGTAGTATGAACTTAAAAATAATATTTTTGAAGAAAAGCGAACCAACATCCAACAAAATATTTTCCCTTCTCTGCAGGTAAGGGCAAAAGGTACTTAAGTGCTATGCAGCTAACCGAAAAATGCTATTAACTGAATAGTTCACTTAAACATAATATGTTTAATATGAACAAAAGCGAACCAACGTACAAAATATTTTTCCTTTTCTTCAGGTAAGAGCAAAGGGCACTTAAGTGCTATGCATCTAAGCAAAAAATACTGTAGTAGAACATATTTGGTCATATTTTGACCAATTAATATTAATATTTTATCTTTGCAGGATTCCTTGAATCCGCTTTTAAATACAGTGAAATTCTAAATATTCTGAAATAAATAATATGAGATTCTAATATAAGAACAAATGAAAAATAGTTTAAATTCACAATACAAAAAACACAACGACCGATTGCCCTCCCAAAGTTGTGGGCTTTAATAGCAAACATTTTTGATTTTCTCCCAAGTTCTCTAAGAAATTTTAACACAAAAAAATATTTTTTTTTCTAAAAGACAGCTAAATGTAATGTATTGTATAAATAATACCAGTAAGTGACTGAAAAATACTGCTATTAACAGAATTGGGCACTTAAACATAATATTTTCTACTAAAAGTGAATCAAAATGCAAAATATTTTCCCAGTTGTGCAGATAAGAACAAGCAATGCAGCTAAGCGAAAAATACTGAAGTATTTTATGTTTTATTATTTATTTTGTTTGTATTATGCACTTAAAAAATGCATTTTCTAATAAAAGCTAACCAACGTGAACAATATTTTCCCTTTTCTGCAGGTAAGGACAAATAGCACTTAGATGCAATGCAGCTAAGCGAAAAATACTGTAGTATTTTATGTATTTTATGTGTAGCATGTTCTTAAACATAATATTTTGTAATAAACGCGAACTAAAGTACAAAATATTATAGGTAAGGACATAAAGGCACTTAAGTGCAATGCAGCTAAGCAAAAAATACTGTAGTATTTTTACGATTCGACAATGAAGGACGAATTTGCTCATAACTTAATCCATTTGACCAACATCTACCGGACCTTAACATAGCTGTGAATCTTATTGTCGGCTAGCGGAACGGTGAGATAATATTAATTTTTATATTGGTAGATTCCCTTGAATCCCTTGAATATTTTAAATTTATTAATATGCTTTCAAAGAAAAATTAAATAAATTCGCATTTTCCACTTCTCAAACACCCTTTTTTCAACTTCATCCCTGGCCATAGGCATACGCCAAGCAAACAAAGCTGCTAATATAACTTTGTATCTCCAATACATATCGCATGTTCGCTCGCTCACTAGAGCTGCCTCCTCCCTAGGAAAAAACAATAGAAATTTCTATATGGAATATTGCCCTAACCACCAGAGCGACTAACTCGCCAGCTATGAATGAAATCCGGAGAGTAAAAGAAACGGAGGAAGACACAAACCTCACTCTGGAAAAACTGGGTTAATATTTGTAATATTATCGCTTTTAGCGGTTGCCAACATATATTACAAAAAAATAAAGAGTTTCCTGATATATGACTACTCACTACGAAGCAATAACTAAGGAATAACATAATAATAAAAATATAAAGTGAAACAAAAAACTAAACTGAATAGATTAAATTTCATATTAAAATAAACATATCTATTAAAGCGAAAAAAACAGAAACAAACCACAAACCATTAAAAGCAGTAGAGAAAGTCATATTCCTTTTGTGAGGTTATGTTGAGTTAGGTCAAGAGATATTTATTGATATGAATTACTATACAAAAAAATGATATTCTAATTTAACGGTTCAGGGACAAGCCGCCTAACAAAGACCATGTGGCTAGATTTTTGCAGCGACAGACCCGAGCCTTCGTTTGGAATCGAACCCAAGACCTCCAAACTAGGCGAGCACGCTACCTACTCACCTACTGGGGTGCCCAGGTCAAGAGATATAAGATGTGCAATAAATGAAAAGCAATGAGATATTAAATGGAAAAATAGAAGTCCATAAGCTCAACGACATATAGGTCTGCAAAACAAGATCAACATTAACCGCAGGATGGCCAGAGAAATGCGTTACCGAAGGTTAGGTTAGGGTAGCAGCCGGTTTTAGTAGCTCGCATAGACCAATAGAGGTCCCTAATGATACCACGGGCCCAGATGCCGCTCATGGGTACCTGTTTGATAAACAAAGTTATCAATTATGCAAACATTGGAGCCGGAAAGATCTGTCAGACTTTTCCTAGAAAAAATTCAATAGGAAATGAGGAACCGAATGTAGGTAAAGCAAAATTCCGTAGGAAAACGGCTGGATCTCGAGTGTATTGATAATAGCCAAGTCAATGAATCTTCTGCAAAAAATACAGAAAACCAAACAAGGTAATCAATTAATGCCAATGATCAAGAAAATTTCCAGCTTCTAAAATTGGCAATTTATTAAACAACCACACATGTGTTTTTTCTTTATTTATAATCAAATTCAATTATTTCAATTTTCGCACTTTCAAATCGAACGGATTTCAAATAATTAACCACATTGGGGGCCACATACAAAGAATTTCCTGTGTTCAACACCATTAATTGCAATTTTGCCAAATATTTCAATGTTCGACCTCCTACCCTCAAAAAAGAAAACAAAAGACCACTTCGAAACAGCAATTTAAAAATTAATTTTGTCTAAACAAAAATCTGAGTTCGTGTGATTAAAACCAAATCACCCCCAATGTGTAAATGAAATTTCATACCACTCAAAATTCCAATGAAGCGAAAAATCGCAGATACAGAAAAAAAACACACAGCACCAAAGGCCTGGGGTCTGTCTGTCTGACTAGAAGAAAAAAATATGACAGAGTGACGAATGTGATTAGGGGTGGGCAGTGGAGAAGAAGGCCGCCGCAACCAGCCGCTGCTGCATATTTAGTTCCACATGATTGGATACATTTATGAATGGTATGATAATCTCCAAGAAACACAAATGAATGGAACAGAATGGAATACAAGCATCCGATATCAGAGCCGTCAACAACGCCGCCGCCATATCAAATATATAGGCCTGGACGGATGGACTGAAGGACGGACAAAGCAAATGCTCTTTGGCGGACGGTTATCCAGATGTGCAGTAGTGGAAAATAATGACAATTCCCATATACATATATTGTCCATATAACCATATGTTTGACCGTTAACACTATGACAGAAAATGAAGAAGAGGATGATCTTACATGCCAGTACGACGAATGGTTAAATTGTTGTAAACTCTCTGACCCTATTAAAGGGCATGACCGGACACATTTTGTGGAACGAAAAAACGAAAAATTGCTGGGAAACATGAGGGACACAAGTAATTAAAGCAAGTTACTGGCTATTGTTGTTCATTTGCTTTTGTTTAGTAATATTACATTTCAAAAACAAATCTTTGGAATGGTCACTAAACTATAAACATGGGCATTTTTTCTGAAGGGAAGGAAAAAATGGAGCAGAAATTTGAAATGTAACGATTGCTTAAATAATTGGGAAGATTATATGAAAACTTTCGGGAATATAAAAGAATTAATAAAACATTTAATTATTTTTAAAACAAAATTTTTCGGAATTTTTGCGAAAAAGAAATTTTTGTTAGGATGTCTAAGAATTATGACTGTAATGGATAATTGATGAGGTTAAATTGAAATTTTAAACAAAATTAAATCCTACACAAAAAGATAAAATTGTCTTTAGGTTAGGTTAGGTTGAAGAGAGGAGACGTTTAAACGTCTCATGTCCATGGACATACACTTAAGCCAGTGGTTCGGCCTGTTGTGCGCTCCTTATTTATGATTCTTTATACCTCGCGAGTTACAGAAA
Organism: Eudasyphora cyanicolor; assembly: GCA_963930755.1. Classification (NCBI taxonomy): domain Eukaryota; kingdom Metazoa; phylum Arthropoda; class Insecta; order Diptera; family Muscidae; genus Eudasyphora; species Eudasyphora cyanicolor. Next base: position 266,388,538 of record OZ005736.1, read on the forward strand.
ATCGGTACTAGACACGAATTTTCTCAGTATCTTCCAGTCATATTCTCTGAGATGAGTCAAGTCTGGTAATATGTCGGACCCGAAATGTTGGGATCTTGCATGTGTAAAAGCCGGGCAGTGACACAGAAAATGTTCCATCGTTTCGATGTTTTCCCAGCATGCTTTGCATTCGTCGTTTCCTGCTAGTCCTATGCGATGAAGATCTGATTGTAAGCTTGAGAGTCCCGTTAGAACACTCATCATCTTACTAATATCGATCTTGTTTAGTTTCAGAAGACTTCTTGCTTTCTCTTCATTTGGGTCACCCCACAGTATATTTGCAGTTGCTCCTACTGTTTTGTCTTTAAGGCAAGGAATGGCGACAAAGACGTACGTAATCATTAAAGTAAGTATATTTTGTACATAATTTTAAGAAACTGTACTTAATATGAATGAAATTGTCTACATTTTAAGTACAAAATGTACTTATTTTAATGATTAGATTAGATAATTCAACAGATCATGAACTAAGGAGTAGATAACCCAACTTAACGTCAACTAAGGAGTAGATAACCCAACTGGCATTTTACTAAGGAGTAGATAAGCCAACAGATCGGCAACTAAGGAGTTGATAAACCAACTATTCCCCTTTTAGGGGATCAGATAACCCAACTAATCGTCAACTAAGGAGTATATTACCCAGGAGTAGATTAGCAAACTGACTGTGAACTAAGACGTAAATAACCCACCTGAACGTCAACTACGGGGTCGATAACCCAAGTGAAGGTCAATCAAGGGGTAGATAACCCAACTGGTCCCCTATTACCGATTGGATAACCCGTCTGATCGTGGACCAAGGAATAGATAACCCAACTGTTATTTTACTACGTAGTAGATAACCCAACTGGTCTCAACAAAGTAATAAATTAACCAACTGATATTTTACTAAGGATTAGATAAGCCAACTGATCGTGAACTAAGGAGTAGATAACACAACTGAACATCAACCAAGGAGTAGATAACCCAGCTGAACGTCAACTAAGGAGTAGATAACCCAACTGAACGTCAACAAAGGAGTATATAACGCAACTGATCGACAACTAAGGAACAGATAACCCAATTGGTCCCCTATTCTGGATTAGACAACTCAACTTATTGTCAACTAAGGAGTAGATAAGCCAACTGATCGTCATCTAAGGAGTAGATAACCCAACTGGTCTTAACTAAGTAGTTGATAAATCAACTGGTATTTTACTAAGAAGTAGATACCCCAACTGATTGTCAAGTAAGGAGTAGATAACCCAGCTGATCTCCTTTTAGGGATTAGGACCCAACTGGTCCCCTTTAAGGGATTAGATATCCCAACTGATCGTCATCTAAGGAGTAGATAACCAAACTAAACGTCAAATAAGGAGTAGATAACCCAACTGGCATTTTACGAAGGAGTATATAACCAAAACTGACCGTCAACTAACGAACAGATAACCCCTCTGGTCACCTATTAGGGATTAGATAACCCAACTGAACGTCAAATATGGAGTAGATAACCCAACTGAATGTCAACTAAGTAGTAGATAACCCAATTGAACGTCAACTAAGGAGTGGATAACCTAACTCGTATTTTACTAAGAAATAAATAACACCACTGGTTCTTTACTAGGGAGTAGATAACCCAACAGGTCTCAAATAAGTAGTAGATGAACCATCTGGTATTTTACTAAGGAGTAGATAATCCAACTGGGGCCTTATTAGGGATTTGATAACCCAACTGGTTCCCTATTAGGGATTAGATAACCTAAATGATCGTCAACTTACGAGTTGATAACTCGACTGGTATTTTCCTGAGGAGTATATAACCCTACTGAATGTCAAGTAAGGAGTAGATATCCCAACTGAGTAGATAACCCATCTGAACTTCATCTAAGAAGTATATAACCCAACTGGTATTTTACTAAGGAGTAGATAACCCAACTGATCTTTAACTAAGGAGTAGGTAGGTTTAGGTTTTAGGTATAAGGGTGTTAGATAACCCAACTGGTCTCAAATAAGTAGTTGATGAACCACCTGATATTTTACTAAGGACTAGATAACCCAACTGGGGCCCCATTAGGGAGTAGACATCCCAACTGCTCCCCTATTAGGGAGTAGATAACCCGACAGGTCTCAACTAAGGAGTAGATAATCCAACAGATCGCCAACTAAGGAGTAGATAACCCAACTGGTCCCCTATTAGGGATTAGATAACCCAACTAAGGAGTAAATAAGCCAACCGATCGTGAACTAAGAAATACCAAACAGAACGTCAACTATAGAGTAGATAACCCAACTTAACGTCAACTAAGGAGTAGATAATCCAACTGATCGTCAACAATGAGTAGATAGCCCAACTGATCGTCAACTAAGGAGTAGATGACCCAACTGTTTGATTGCTAAGCTGTAGATTTCTCTGATGCAGTCGTGAGATGACATACCAGTAATATTGGTTAGAACATTTAACCCTAAAATCAGTATACTCTGCGAAATTGACACTTAATTTCCCGTAGGGCATCTTAGGTAATTGCGCAATACTAACGAATTATTTCATAAATTCTATGGAACATTCATTGTATTGTTGAATCATTTCTTTGATTCCCTATTATAACTTAGGTAATTTTGTTATATTAAAGAATTTTTTCATAAATTCTATTGCATTGCATGCATTGTATTGTTGAATCATTTCTTTGATTCACGATTAATAATTTTTGGTTAATATTGGCAAGTACGTAGTTTAAAGCCCGCTTTCCACTATACGACTTTGCGCGCTCAAAATGTATACATAAAAATTAGTATTGCCACCTGTTTTTTTTATCAAATATCAGATGATGAAATGTCTGATAGTGGGAAGTGGGCTTATTAAATAGTACTTACTCTAAACCCCACGAATGGTGTAAGTAATTTCTGTCATATAAACATACCTGCAAATAAAAGAGAAAAGGAAAATAGTTAGAAATTTTATAAAGCAGATCGTCACTTCAATCTTAATGTTATTTTTAAACAAAATTTTAATTAATTTGACCTAAATTTAATGATTCATTCACTTCGAAAGTCAACTACGGCTAAATAAACTAACGGCTCTCTAAATAAGGAAAATTTTAAATTAAATAAAAAATCCCAAAAAAAACTTTCCCAATTATTATGTATAACAAATATGGTCAACATAAAAAGTGAGAAAAAAGGCAAATAAAAAACGAACGGCACGAGGTGAACGACCATCAATAGAGGAGCACAAACCAGAGTCAGCAATAACAATTTGCTTAACAAATATTTATTGAGACAAAAAATTGGTGTGAAATAATGTCCGTCCATCTCTCTGTCCAACTAACCCTTGGTGTTGGTGGCTGGCTATCTGATAAAACTGAATGTCACCAAACACCTTTAAATAAAATTTGGAAATTTCATTTGAAATAACAAGGTAAGCATAACAAATTTAAAGAGAAAAAAAATAAATCTAAAATTTCTTGGTCAGATTTTTAACAAGAAATTTCATAAGAAAAATACTTTAAAAATGTTAGGCATTAAAAAATAAAACTAAAGCAAGTGCCCACAACTAAAATAGGCTCCTTTATTTCAAAAGTGATGGTATTGTTTATACACAAAATATCCCTTAGTTTTCTTTCCTCTTGAAAAAGTGTTCAAAAAACCTTTTCAGTCATTACGCGGGAACAACACCCGCCCTTTTGCTGCAAAAAATTATTCGAAAATTGTTATTGCCAGCCGAGTGGATACGGAGACGAGGACAAGGAAACCGAGGGACGAACTACTTCACTACCTCCTTAGTTGTTCCTCCTTAAGGCTATTTATTGTACCCATTATTGTTGCTTTGTTCTCAAGCACCACCACTTAAGGTGCATATATTATATGCACACGCACTCAATAGGGGTACGGCAACAGCAACGGTTGTGAACAACAAAAAGGGTTCATAACAATTTAAATTGAAAGAAAAAAATGAAGAAGTCAGGGTTAGGAAGTGTAGATATAATTAATGGAATAAAAGGGGGTTGGGGGGGGGGGGGGGTAAAAGAGAAAGGCTCAATTGAAATGTAAATTAAATTAAAATGTAAAGGCCAGTCGAAAAATTTTGAAATCTACTTATTTATAGAAAATAATTAATTTTTGTACAAATATCGAAAGAAAATATTTTTATAAATAATAAAAAATTTAGTTTTTCCAGAAAAGTGTATCAGAAGATACGTTTGTAGCTATGCAAACAAGTTTGCGTGAATGAAATTCCTAGAACTCGTTCTGCAGTTCAGTACTAAATCGATTTAGTAATTGAACTATAAAAGCACATCACTGTACAAAGTTTCTGGTGATCGAGTCTACAGGTACAAGTGTTATGAATTATTAATTTTTTGGCACAAATTGGTGGGAGGTATCAAAAACTGTGAAAGTATAAACAGAATTGAATTTATCAATTTTTATTCTTGTGTGAGGTTGTTAGTCGTCGATGATCTCTAAAGTGACTGAACAGATTTCATATTTAAGGTAAGGTAAGGTAAGAGTAAGGTTTATCATCCGACAGGTGACAGGTAAAGGAGGTAATATTATGTCAAAATTCTTCGTTTATCTTCAAAAATAATTCATATTCATAATATAACTAAGTATGTTGTAACACAAATTGGATAAGTGGCGCTGCAGTTGAGCTATTCAAAATTAAAATGTTCGATCATATTTACACAGGAATTTCACCTTAACTTTTAAGCTAATTTAAATAGAATACATTCCCGAACCCTGACTGCCAAGGCCTGTCATGCTTTGCAAATGTTGCCTAAACCACTTTCCATATTTTGACAGCAGCTGGTATTTTCGCTGTTTGCCTTCTTCTTACCACTTCTTCTTCATCACCATCGTCATCGTCGTCGCATTGCATATGCAAGTATTTTTCAAGCTAATTTGAAAACAATACAAAACGAAAATTGTCAGAAAAAAGGCAATTTAAGGCTTCTTTAATGTGAGACATGTAAAAAAAAGAAGGGAGGGAGTCATTTTAAACAAAACTGTAAAGTGTGGAAAGGGTCACTATAAAAACAAAAATAAATAAAAATTCCTCCATAACAAAGAGACCAGAAAGGAATTCAAGAATATTTCAAAATCACTAAGAAGGTTTTAAAGAAACTACCAACATTTAAAAAAAAATAAAAAATACCAGAAAGAATTTAAAAACATTTCAAAATCGCTAAGAAGGTTTTAAAGAAACAACCCTAATTTTAAGAAATTTCAACATTTTAAATTTATTTTGAGTGAGAAAAATAATTGGCTATATGAGATTTCTTAAGAAATCATGTAACTATTCACCATCTCTGGAAGAGCTGACCAACAGCTGATTACCTTTTAACACGTAATCTGACAGATACATATGGGCATTTCCGCCGAATGGTCAACCAGGGCCGAAAAATAAAATGTGGGTAATCATCGTATTTTATTGTGAATAATTATAAAAAAATGAATATAAAATGTCTATGTTTTTAAAATATAATGGTTTCATAGCATATCTCAGTTGTTTTAATGAGAAAATTTACCTAAAAACTGAAAAATTGTATTTTTTCCATTTTAAGCTACTTTTACAGACAAACAAAAATAAATAAAAATTCCTCCATAACAAAGAGACCAGAAAGGAATTCAAGAATATTTCAAAATCACTAAGAAGGTTTTAAAGAAACTACCAACATTTAAAAAAAAATAAAAAATACCAGAAAGAATTTAAAAACATTTCAAAATCGCTAAGAAGGTTTTAAAGAAACAACCCTAATTTTAAGAAATTTCAACATTTTAAATTTATTTTGAGTGAGAAAAATAATTGGCTATATGAGATTTCTTAAGAAATCATGTAACTATTCACCATCTCTGGAAGAGCTGACCAACAGCTGATTACCTTTTAACACGTAATCTGACAGATACATATGGGCATTTCCGCCGAATGGTCAACCAGGGCCGAAAAATAAAATGTGGGTAATCATCGTATTTTATTGTGAATAATTATAAAAAAATGAATATAAAATGTCTATGTTTTTAAAATATAATGGTTTCATAGCATATCTCAGTTGTTTTAATGAGAAAATTTACCTAAAAACTGAAAAATTGTATTTTTTTCCATTTTAAGCTACTTTTACAGACAATTTTATATTTAATTATTTTACATATAAAAACATACGTTATGCTTGCACTCTTTCTACAATATTTCTCTATTACAATCAATTAAGAAGAGAAAAATGCAAGGAGACCAAAAAAAAGTTCGATTAACGATTAATTTAACGGTTAAAACAGATGGAAAAATCGTACGTTCGCGACCGAGATAATTTATTGTGTAAATACTCGATAGAAAGCTACATTAATCCTCTTTTAAAATAAAATAATAGCTTTAGAATACTCCGTTCCTTTTTGCAGATTTTTGCATGTTACTAGATTCAGCCAAAGTTGACTTCTATTTCGCGTACGTTCGTGACCACATGTTTATTGCTATCATTATGAAAACTAAAACTCGATGAAACCCATCATTTGCACCTAACATAGAGCTGCCAATATGCTATCAAATCACCAAAAAAAAATGAGGGGAAAAATTTTGTTTTATATATTTTTTGAACATCAAAAGCGTACGAACGTACGTTCGCGACCCGCGGAAATGGCCATATGACAGTAGGTCATTTCTTTGTATGATAAACGGAGAAAGAGAAAATGCTTTTTTTTAATTACTTAAAAAAAAACGAAAATACAATAATTATTTAAAAAAAAATTATATATTTTGTTACTCTTATTTAGGAAAAACCTTACTTCTAAAGTGTATTTTTCATTTTAAGCTCTACAATTATTATTATTATTGAATTTTAACTAATTCCCAAAATAGAAATAAACAACAATTTCAAAATCAGTGACTTATAATTGAAATTTCAACATCTCTGGTGAAGGTAAACAACAGCTGATCTTTTTTACACGCAATCTGGCAGATATGACAGTAGGTTATCTCCTTCTGGGATATTTGGAGATTTTAAAAATTGCCGTTGATAAAACTGAGGCTAACTAAAATTTGTTTTAACACTTAATTATTAGAAATGAAAAATATTTTAATATCTTATATTTTTATCTCTACAATTATTATTATTGAATTCAAAATAATTCCCTTTATCTCAACCAAAATAAAAATGATCAACAAATTTATAAATTTAAAAAGCATTGACTTATTCATATAACATTTTACCATCTCTGGTAGAGATAACCAACAGCTGATCTTGTTTAGATGCAATGTGACAGATATACAGCAGTAGGTTATCCCTTTGTGCCGCAGATTGTAAAAATTCCCGTTGGTATAACTGAAAATAACTGAAACTTAAAATAACTTTTTTACAATTATTTATTATTAACAAAAATTAACTATTATTGATAAAAATTATTTATTTTAGAAAAAATTTCACTACAATTTTTTTTATTTTAAGCTCTACAATTATTATTATTGAATTCGAACTGTTTACTATTATCTTAAACAAAATAGAAATGATAAATAACTATAAATTTCAAAAACCGTGACTTATTTATGTAAAGGTTCACTTCCTCTGGTAGAGCTAACCAACAGCTGATCTTGTTTACACGCTATCTGACAGATATGACATTAGGTTATCTCTTTCTGGGATAATTGGAGAATTTAAAAAATTCCCGTTGATAAAACTGAGGTTAACTTAAACTTAAAATCGTGAAATTATTTGGTTTTGCAATTATCATTAAAAAAAATAAATAATAATAAAAAATATTTTATTGTTTTTATTTAGGAATAATGTTACTATAAAACATTTTTTATTTTAATCAATTATTGTTTTGAATTCCAAATAATTCCTTCTCAAACAAAAGAGAAATGAACAAAAAATTATTTATGCAATATTTCAACATCCCTGGAAGAGGTAACCAACAGTTGATATTGTTATCCCTTTGTGGGATAGCCGGAGATTGTAAAAATTTTCGTTGGTACAACTGAAATTAGCTAAAACTTAAAATTACTTTTTTACAATTAATTATTATTAATAAAAACTGTTTATTTTAGGAAAAACTTCACTAAATTTTTTTTATTTTAAGCTCTACAATTATTATTATTGAATTTGAACTAATTTCTATTATTTCAACCAAAATAGATATACAAAATCTATAAATTTCGAAATCAGTAATTTATTTATGTACATTTTTACCATCCCTGGTAGAGCTAACAAGCAGCTGATCGGCGATGAAAACGAAATTCCATACATTTGCACCGAACACAAGTTCGTTTTTTTCGTTGCATTGGATTTCGTGTATTGGACTTCGTTTTCGTCGCCGATTACGGTGTATGCGGAAATGAGCCTTAACACGCAATCTGACAGATATGACAGTACGTTTCTCTTTCAGGGATAAAGGGAGATTTTACAAATTCCCGTTGGTAAAACTGAGAACAATTAATTATAATGAATAAAAAATATTTTATTATTTTTATTTAGGAATAATGTTAATAATTTTTTATTTTAATCTCTACAATTATTGTTTAGAATTCCATATAATTCCCTTAACCAAAATAGAAATAAACAAAAGAAAGCTATAAATTTCGAAAGCAGTGACTTATTTATGTAAATATGTATTTACCATGGTAGAGCTAACAAACAGCTGATATTTTCTGCACGCAATCTGACAGATATAAAGGTAGGTTATCCCTTTCTGCGATAATGAGAGATTCTAAAAATCTAAATTCTAAAAAAGAGCTAACAAACAGCTGATCTTGCTTACACGCAATCTGATAGACATGAAAGTAGGTTAGCTCTTTCAGGGATAAAGGGAGATTCTAAAAATCCCCGTTGGTAAAACCAAACTTAATCTTAAAAACGCACGATGAATTTTTTTCGCTTCTGTAGTATATTGTCCCAAACATATTCTGCTTGAAATATTGATTATTATTATCAAAAATTATGTATTTTAAAACATTTTTTATTTTAATCTCTTATTATTATTATTGAGTTCGAACCAATTCCCTTTATCTCAAACACAATAAAAATACTCGTGAATCTATAAATTCCAAAAGTAGTGACTAATATTTTTTTTAACATTTTCAAATTTATGAACCGCCTTTTTTAATTTTTTTTCATTGATGTTCCATTTATTCATTCCACTAAACAATGGTTGATAGATAACCTTTATCGGTCGTTCGCGTTCTCCTTCCAATAGGTTTTCCGGGAGGGAAAATTTATTAAACATTTGTTTAATTTTCTGTCATTTTTGTGTCCATATTTTGCTTTGTCTGGCATTTGTTTGTTGCTCTTTTTTTTGGGTATATTTTATGACCTGACAAACTAAAAAAGTAAATAAAGAAATACCCCTCCCCCACCCCACCAAAAAAAAATGTGTGTGGTGTAGGCACATAATTTTTGGTGGGTTTATTTGTTTTCCGTCAGCTACAATGGAAACGTGGACAAATATAGAAATAGTTCCAATGATGGGTGGGTGATTGCATTTTGGTAAGCTCTATGAAAAAAAAAAAATAAACCGAAACGAATTTGACATCAGTTTATCAGTCATTTATTCAACAACATAGAGTTTTATTTATAAAAGTCATTGAATACAGGGTGTTTTGCAAGAGAAAAACTAAAGTGGGAAAAAGTAATGAGCGCAATATAGTGCAGTGGATTTGTGTTTTGGAAAATATTCGTGTGTTAAATTACAATAGAATATATGCTTAAATCACAGGCCTAAGCAATAAAACACATTCTATTTATTATTATCGATCAGCTGTTAGCTGTCAATGTTTTAGGTTTCGGAAACATCCTGTGTTTGCCAAAGACAATTGCAATTGCATTGACAGACTAAGCCATGTGCTCAAGCTTTCCACAAGATGGCAAAAAAACATAAATTCTCAGCCGTTTATAGGCAACCGATAAGTATTTTTGAATCTTCTCTGCGCAGAGCTTTGTTGTTATTTTAACAGTCGGCTCTGATAAGGAGTCTATACCTTCAATTGTCTTTGTGTTTGCTAGGTAGGTAATCAGGATTCCGATTAAGACATTTTATTCGCTGTTATATGCTTTGAAAGCTGTTATAGTTATCATTGGGATTTATTTATAATAATTTAGGGGAAGTTTGAGAAATCTGTCATTACTTTTATTACTAAAGTTCTATATATTTATAGTTAGTAATAATATATATAGCTTAGTAATTCCTATTCAATAAATTATAATTAACAAATGTTGACAGTTTTCCAAATTCCTGGAAATTTCTCAAAATCTCAATTTTCATAACAATTTATGGGAAGTTTGAGAAAACTGTCATTATTTTTATGAAAAAGGTCCTATATATATTTTTAAAAAAGTTTGAAATGAATATTATAAGTATGTTTAGTAATTCCTATTTGATTAACTATTCATTACACTGAAAAAAATTTGTCATAATATTAAAGAAATGCTCCAAAGACGTCCATAGTCTTCAAAATAAGTAAATTTTTTACTTAAAATATGGATGATTTCAATAATATTAAGTAATTTACTTAATTTTAAGTAAATTTTCTTAATTTTAAGTACAAAATGTACTTATTTTGAAGACTAAAGACGTATTTGGAGCATTTCTTTAATTTGATGGCGATTTTTTTTCAGTGTAGCTAATGTTAGTTTTCAATACTTTTCAAAATTCCTGGAAATTTGTCAAAAATCTCAATATTCATAACAATTTATGGGAAGTTTGAGAAATCTGTCATTACTTTTATGAATAAGGTCCTATATATTTAAAAAAAAGTTTGAAATGAATATTATAAATTAGTTTAGTAATTCCTATTTGACTAACTAATCATTAGCTAATGTTAATAGTTTTCAAAATTCCTGGAAATTGGTCAAAAATCTCCATATTTATAATAATTTATGGGAAGTTGGAGAAATCTAGCATTATATTTGTAATGTAAAAGTTTGAAGTGAATAATATAATTTAGTGTAGTAATTTCTATTCGATTATCTAATAATTAACTGTAAAGTGTTATGTAAAGTTCTCTAAATTCCTGGAAATTTCTCAGAAATCTCAATAAAATGTCAAATTATTTTTATTGCAATTTATTATTTAACATTTGGCCATTTAATTTCACAATTTTCTCAATTCCAGCTGTTCTTTGTCCAGCTCTCTTGTGTTTTGAAGAATCAGTCAAAAAGTCAGTCAGTAAAGGGAAACCGCCAACCTAATATGGAGTACAATCAACTCGAACTCATAACATTCTACTTATACATATCCCCCCTAAACATATGACCATAAACACAGACACCGTGGTAATGGTGGTGGTGGTAAGTAAAGTGTTCTCTTTTAGATGGTTAGTCATCATAGAGGTTCTTCGCCGTTTGTATGGCATAATTAATGGACAATGGGTCTCAGCATGGGAATGGGATTGGATGACTAGATAGATAAGAAGGGAACTTTTGTACTGGGTGGTTTATGCAGTTTTTATGTTGAATTTAGTTTCCTGTATGTATGAGTAATTTTTTTAGCAGAATTTGGAATAACAATAAGCTAATTAAATTAATATTAGACGAAAAAAAAGAGGGGGAAATAGTTTTTCGGGAAGAAAATAATAGGGGGGTGACAATGTTTGAAGAGTAAGGGTCGAGAATTTACTGATGAGTTTCGTGTTAAAGGGGAAATTGAAATAATACCCAAATAATCTGGAGTACTTCTAAAGTAAATATTATGACATATCAGAATAAACTCAATATGTATGTGATTCTGCACATCTCATGAAGTAGAGCTTTCCTTTGATATATATTTTATTAAATTTCAAAAGTACTGAACACCCTAAAAATGTACCACAAAAATGTACATAAAGCATTATAGTAAACAATAATAATTGTACAATATCAATAAAGATGTTCGCTTGCGTTCCAGACTTACTGAGGCACGGCGTTGCCAGCCTGAACATTTATTGAAATTCTTCTATAGTATGGGAACTTATTTTTTTTTGCAGGAAAAAGAGAAGAAATAGAATGAAAATAAAGTGATAAACATTTAAAAGAGTTTTGCGTATATACAGAATGTTTTCTTTTACAGGTTCACAACTTTGAGTTGCTGTCATCACTGCTTTGTATAACAGCTGATAGTTGCCTTTTGTTTACTTAGGTCTGCCAATTCATCATGGATAGACTTACACCAGAGCAACGCTTGCAAGTTATTCAAAATTTTCTATCAATATACCCTGTTCAGCGATGAAGCTCATTTTTGGTCGAATGGGTACGTAAAAAGGCAAAATTGTCGCATCTGGAGTGAAGGTAATCTATAAGCTTTTATCCAAACACAGATAAATCCACAGTATAATAATGTTTGGTGCGCTATATGGATCGGCGCAGTCATTGGCCGGTATGTCTTCAAAAACGATGATGGCCAGAATGTTGCTGTCAACAGCGAACGGCATAGAAAAATTATTGCAGGTGGTCATTGGCCGGTATGTCTTCAAAAACGATGATGGCCAGAATGTTGCTGTCAACAGCGAACGGCATAGAAAAATTATTGCAGGTGGCATGTGGTTCCAACAGGATGGATCCAAAAACCTCACAGCACACCCTACAATTAATTTACTCAAAGCTACTTTTGATGAACGGATAATTTCAAACGTAGTGAATGGTCCTGTTAATTGGCCACCAAGATTATGTGATTTATTTTCTTCGGGATTATGTAAAGTCACTCTTCTACGGCGATAAACCAGAGACAATTGAACACCTGTAATTCAACATTAGACGAGTTATTGGTTAAATAGGGCCGCAGATACTGCGAAAAGTGTGTGAACCTTACTGTCAACGGCGAACGGTTTAGAGAAATTATAACAGGTGGCATGTGGTTCCAACAGGATGGATCCAAAAACATCATAGGTCACGCTACAATTAAATTACTCAAAGCTTCTTTTGATGAACGGATAATTCCTGTTAATTGGCCACCAAGATTGTGTGATTTATTTTCTTTGAGGTTATGTAAAGTCACTGTTCTACGGCGATAAACCAGAGACAATTGAACATCTGGAATTCAACATTCGAAGAGTTATTGGCGAAATACGGCCGCAGATACTGCGAAAAGTGTGTGAACCTTACTGTCAACGGCGAACGGTTTAGAGAAATTATTACAGGTGACATGTGGTTCCAACAGGATGGATCCAAAAACATCATAGGTCACGCTACAATTAAATTACTCAAAGCTTCTTTTGATGAACGGATAATTCCTGTTAATTGGCCAACAAGATTGTGTGATTTTTTTTCTTTGAAGTTATGTAAAGTCGCTCTTCTACGGCTATAAACCAGAGACAATTGAACATCTGGAATTCAACATTCGAAGAGTTATTGGCGAAATACGGCCGCAGATACTGCGAAAAGTGTGTGAACTCCAGATGGCGCCATGTACGCATCAGCACAGGCCTCCAGATGACCAAAATTATATGTAAACATTAATGGCATTTAAAAGCATTTTTCTTTGCTTTATTGTAGTTTAAAGTTCTGTAAATCTAAACACCCGTTATAGTTCTCGAAGGACCATTATTTTTTTATAGCAAAGGCTATGTGCATTTAATAAACATTTTTTAGTGCCATTTTATTTTTATTTTTTTTAATTATTTTCTTTCTGTCTATTTATTTTTTGGCATAATCGAAGGAACAGTTTCTTTCATATACCTATTAAGAACCTTGACCTATTTAATATTCCTTAGACAATCATGAGGACCATTGTCTTTGATTTGCCTAATGAGAACATTAAACTATTATTTGATATTCCTTTGAAATTGGTTCAGATTTCTGTAACGGGTTTTCCAATAGTGATGATATGATTTTCAAGTGACGTTTCGGCCATTTGTAATATGTCATGATCTGTCATTTGTTTTTCATTGTATTCAGTAGTGTTTACAATTTCATCGTGGAGAGATATACGCAAGAACAACGCTTACAAATTATTCAGTTTTTTATCAAAATAATCGTTCTCCAATAGCAACTTTTCGTGCGCTAGGTCCATTTTTTTTAATCCAAAAAAACACTTTCCAGTCGACCTACGACCTTGACACCCATGAGCAATATTTTAGCTCTCGTTAAAGGCTATCTTTTTGCCATTGACCGATTCCCGATCCGACGTACTGTTAAGGAGCTAGAGCAAAAATAAACTTTTCGTTCACATTTGAAAATGAGGCTAAGTCCATTTTTTTAAATCCAAAAAAACAACACTTTCCAGTCGACCTACGACCTTGACACCCTTGAGCAATATTTTAGATCTCATTAAGAGCTCTCTTTTGCCATTGACCGATTGTGGCTACGTGCCACAGAGCAAATGAAACAATTAAATTTTTGCGAGAAAAGTTTGGAGATTCGATTATTTCAAGAAATTGTGATATTAAATGGCCTCCAAGAAGTTGTGATTTAACACCATTAGGTTAACACCATTAACACCATTCTTGCGGGGTTTTTTGAAGTGATTGGTTTTTCGAAATAAACCAGACTCTCTTCAAGCTATACAAGTCAATATTGAACGTGTCATTCATGACATACGACTTGATTTAGTGGAAAAAGTGCTCGAAAATTGGGTTCATCGAATTCGTTCCTGCAGAAGAAGTCGTGGAGGCGATTTGAATGACGTTTTATTTATTTTATTGTATCGATTGTACTTCACATTAAATAAAAAAATTTTGAATTACCTTTACAATAAGTGTGTAGTTTTTCAATGAAATCATATCACTCTTATTGGGAAACCCTATAAATCTACATCCCTATTTGGCACAGGAAAGTTCAGTAATGAACTCTGCCAAATTTCATAAATATCAGTTGAGATTTATATATAGTCCCTATTTAAATGCACATCCCTATTTGGCATTTAAACGTTATAATAGCTTTATATTTCGGCAGATCTTTATGAAATTTTGCACAGGAAGTTTCTATGAAGCAGTAGTTATCCCTGCCAAATTTCATAAAAATCGGTTGAGATCTATATATAGTCTCCATATAAATCTACATCCCTATTTGGCATTTAAGCGGTACATAAGCTTAATTTTTCGGCAGATTTTTATGAAATTTAGCACAGGAAACTTCTATGAGCCAGTAATGAACTTTGCCAAATTTCATAAAAATCGGTTCAGATTTGTATATAGTCCCCATATAAATGTACATCCCTATTAGGCATTTAAGACATTTATAATATATTTTTTTGGGATATCTTTATGAAATTTCATAACAATCGACAAAATTTGGAAAATATCATTTTTTTAAATGAACGTTGCCTATTTGAAGAAAATCGCTTCAGATTTAGATATACATATGTAGACCCGATATTTACTTATATCTCGATTATGAATCTTAGCGCTATAAAATAATTTTCTTGACAGATCATTATCATTAGGAAAAAATATTGATTAATTTTGGCAATATTTCTTCCTATTCTGCTCCGATGGGATGGGTCTCAAATAGTCGGCTCGTCCCGATTTTAGCCCTTCCTTTCTGGATTTACTTCATGTTTTGATTCATGTTCTAAAATCTCGTATTTTCAGTACATGCAATGACCTCTGGATAGCTCTGCAAAATTGATAAGACTGTGAAGAATAGCCTTTGCTGACACAGGATCATCGGTTAAAATTGGGGGAAAAAACACATTTCGGAAAGGCTATAGTTGCGATTATTTCAATATTCTGTTGGAAAAATTCATACAAAATCGGAAGATCATGCTTCCCGTGTTTATTCTACCAGATACGATTTTTTTAATAATCCACTTCTTTTTTAAACTTCATTTTTAACATTCGAAGGGAGGACCTCTCCTTGGATTATTGGGATTATAACCCTCTAGTTTCATTTCCTGTCCTGACCTGACCTTACTTCTTGTCTTAGTTTTAACCTTAAATTGAACCTTTTTGTCTTAGTTTCACAGTTTGTGTTCAAATAGTAATTCTGTGTTTGGCGCCAATTGCAAAATATTGTTTCACAATTCTTTCTTAGACACAGATTAGGTATCTACTTCCTTGGTAACACCCTCAACCTCTTTGCCCTATTATTGCTAGACGGTTTTTGGTAACCTAACATGTTGTATGAACCAGCTACCTTTATAATCCTCCGTTAAATCATAACTAGCTGACATCTGCCAGCAGAGAGAATGACAGAAGATGGATTTAAAAACCTTAGGCCGTTTTAGAGATTTATTTGGTGTTGAGGAAAAATATCGCTGTTTCCCAAAAATGGTACTTAAACTCATTTCCTGCTGTTATTCAGGTGTCAGGTCAACACGACAACAATTCTAGTGGAGTTGTTGCTGTGGTGTTGTAGTGTTTACGAATAGATATACACATATGTACTTGTTCCGTCCGGCATTTGAATTCAAATAGTTTTCAATAAACCTCTTGTGCCCGTCCGTCAAACAACTAATTGAGTTTGAGAGTTAATGACGACAACAACAACAAAATTCAAATAATTGTTGCCATTAATTGGTCTTTGAATCACATCAACCGACTGACACACATCACAAAGAAAAAACACAGGACGGACAGAAAGACAGACAGAGGATGGACGGACACCTAACTACTTAGACTAAACTCAACATAGAAAGACCTAGAGATTAATGACCCAAAGAAAAAAAGACCACACGCATAGCATTTGAGAGAAATAAAGATTTGTAAAGGAAAATCCTAAAAAAAATAATGAAGCAGAACTTCATTTAGTTCTATCCAAACAAAGAGGTCACCAGAAAGTCCGTAAAATACAAAACATGAAAACAAAGTCCCGATTCGAACGAGGCAACTTTAGTTGCGGCAATGCGGAAGGTCATATGAGAGAGGGAGAGAGTCAGGAAAGGAGAATTCCTTTCGGCCTCTCTCCCCAATGACCTTTCGAATTGCTGCAACTAAAAATGCCTAGCTGAATTGGGTCTAAGCCTAATCACAAAATTTCAAGAATTTTATTAGAAAATTTCAGCATTTATTTAGTAATTCGAAATTATAGAATAATTTTATGATTATTTAATTTTTGTTGTTGTTGTTGTAATTTCCCCTTTATCTGTCAGAAAAGCTATGCTCTAAATTCCCCCAGATAATCGTTTAGCTGTGAATGCAGACATTTGTCATGTTTGTCGCGTCTTCTTCTTCTTATTCGCAATCATCAGCACATCATTAGCAAGATTTTCTTCGTTTTTTGTCTTCATCTTCTTCTTTAGACTCATCTTGTCCACCATTATTCACTCATGATCATGTTCATATTCGCATTATAATGCAAAACTTCCGCATTTTGGTGGCAATTTGTTTTTTTTGTTTCTCTTCTTTATTCAACCACAAAAAAGTATGAGATTGGCAAAGGGGAGAGAGAGGGACAAATCAACGCCATTAGTTTCTTTTTATAGAAAAATTATATGGGAATTATAATCCCAGAAAACAAGGGCGGCATTTTTTTAAGGGTAAAAAGAAGGGAAAATCCCAACCTGCCGTGATAATTGAGAAAGAGAGAGGAAAAAAAAAATTATCTGGATAATACCTTAGTTTCTTTTTATAGAAAAATTATGTGGGAATTATAATCCCAGAAAACAAGGACGGTATTTTTTCCGTTTAAAAAGAAGGGAAATTCCTAAACTGCCGTAATAATTGAGAAAGAGAGAGCAAAAAAATATGTGAATAATACCTTTCGCTAAAAAACAATACTTTAAAATGTTCTACTAATAGCTTATCTGCTAAATCGGGAAAATACCTTACTATACATCGAACCGATAATACGATTTTATTACAATCCATTTGGAACAGAATTTTGAGTATTTCGTACTTTTGAAGATAATTTCAGAGTATATCACAGGTATTGCCCTACTCGAAGGACCATTTTAACGTAGCAATAGTCTTATTTCCCATTAAAAGATTCGTTTATAGCGTGTTTGCTGTTTCAGCAGATATTTTCTGCTTTTCCTTTTTCATCAGAAAATGAGTTGTTATAGGAAACTTTTTTTTAATTCCTATGGTGTAAGAATATAAATAGGGCCTTAGAGTTCTTTAAATTCTATAAACAGCAGAAAAATGGTCCTTCGAGTTCGTTAAATACTGTAGCTAACACAAAATTGGTCCTTCGAGGTGATAAATATCCATTTTTCTTAGGGATAAGAGTTATAAAAGTCTTTCGAGTTCGTTAAATACTGTACCTAATACAAAAATGGTCCTTCGAGGTGCTAAAAATCCCTTTTTTGGGATAAGAATTATAAGTCTTTCGAATTCGTTAAATATTGTAGCTAATAAAAAATGGTCCTTCGAGGTGCTAAAAATCCCATTTTTGGGGATAGGAATAATAATAGTCTATTGAGTTTGTTTAATACTGAAGCAAAACGGCCCTTCGAATTCGTTAAATACTTAAGCCAACACAAAAATGGTCCTTCGAGTTCGTTAAATACTCTAGCCAACAGAAAAATGGTCCTTCAATGATAATTGGAGTGAAAAAAATACCTGGATAATACCTTTTATTAAAAAAAATATTTTAAAATGTTTTATTCACACCTTGACAGCGATAGCGCCTTATCTGCTAAATCGGGAAAATACCTTTCTATACTACGAACAGATAATAAAATTTTATTATAATCCATTTGGAATAAAATTTTGAGTATTTATTACTCTTGCAGATAGTTTCAAAGTATATCACAGGCATTGCCCTACTCGAAGGACCATTTTAATGTAGCAATAGCCTCATTCCCTATTAAAAGATTCGTTTATAGCGAGTTTGCTGTTTCAGCAGATATTTTCTGCTTTTACTTTTTCAGCAGAACGTGAGTTGTTGTACCAAACTTTTTTTTATCTTTCTTGGGGGATATGAATATAAATAGGGCCCTAGAGAAAACTGAAAACTGTAGCCAGTAGCAAAATGGTCCATCGAATTCGTTTAATACTGTAGCTAACATAAATAGTCCTTCGAAGTTCTAAAAATCCTTTTTTTGGGCATAAGAATTAGTATTTAGAGTTCGTTAAATACTGTACTTAACACAAAAATGGTCCTTCGAGGTGCTTAAAATCCCTTTTTCGGGGATAACAATAATAATAGTCTTTTGAGTTCGTCTAATACTGAAGCCAAAGGAAAAATGGTTCTTTGAATTTGTTAAGTACTTAAGCCAAAACAAAACGGTCCTCGAGTTCGTTAAATACTGTAGCTAACACAAAAAAAGTTCTTCGAGGTGCTAAAAAATCATCGAGGGGAACCTTCCCAATATTCCATGATAATTGGAGAAAGAAAAAAATCCCTGGATAATACCTTTTATTAAAAAACAAAAACAATATTTTAAAATGTTTTATTCATATCTTGACAGCGATAGCACTTTATCTGGTAAATCGGGAAAATACCTTTCTACACTACAAACAGATAATACCATTTTATTATAATCCATTTGGAACAGAATTTTGAGTATTTCTTACTTTTGTAGATAGTTTTAGAGAATATCACAGGTATTGCCTTATTCGAAGGACCATTTTAATGTAGTAATAGCCTCATTTCCCATTAAAAGATTCGTTTAAAGCGTGTTTGCTGTTTCAACAGATAAGTTGTTGTAGCAAAGCTTTTTTATTTTTCTTGGGGGTAAAAATATACATACGGCTTTACAGTTCTTTGAAAACTGTAGCCAGTTGAAAAATGGTTCTTCGAGTTCATTAAATACTGTAATCAACACAAAAATGGTCCTTCGAGGTACTAAAAAATCCCTTTATTCTTGGGGATAAAAATAATAATGGTCCTTCAAGTTCCTTTAATACTGTAGCCAGCAGAAGTACAATTGATACATTTAAGTTCTAAATAAAACGTCATTGAAATGGCCTCCACAACTTCTTCTGCAGGAACGAATTCGATGAACCCAATTTTCGAGCACTTTCTCCACTCAATCAAGTCGTATGTCATGAATGGCACGTTTAATATTGACTTGTAAAGCTTGAAGAGAGTCTGGTTTATTGCGAAAGACCAATGACTTCAAATAACCCCACAATAAATAGTCTAATGGTGTTAAATCACAACTTCTTGGAGGCCATTCAATATCACAATTTCTTGAAATAATCGAATCCCCAAACTTTTCTCGCAACAATTCAATTGCTTCATCAACGGCAAAAAGATAGCTCTTAACGAGAGTTAAAATATTGCTCATGGGTGTCATTGTCGTAGGTCGACCGGAAAGTGTTTTTTTTTGATTTAAAAAAAATTGATAGCATCATTTTGAAATGTGAACGGAAAGATTATTTTTGCTCTACTTCCTTAACGGTACGTGGGATCGGGAATCGGTCAATGGCAAAAAGATAGCTCTTAACAAGAGCTTAAATATTGCTCATGGGTGTCAAGGTCGTAGGTCGACTAGATTTTTTTTAGATTTTAAAAAAATGGACTTAGCGCACGAAAAGTTGCAATTGGAGAACGATTGTTTTGATAATAAAACTGAATAATTTGTAAACGTTGTTCTTGCGTATATCTTTCCACGATGAAATTGTAAACTCTACTGAATACAATGAAAAACAAATGACAGATCATGACATATTAGAAATGGCCGAAACGTCACTTCAAAATCATATCATCCCTATTGGAAAACCCGTTACAACAGCGAACACAAAAATGTTTCTTTGGGGAGCTAAAAAATTCCTTTTTTGGAAAATAATTGTAATGGTCTTCGAGATGGTTTAACACTGTATCCGGCAGAAATCGTTAAATACAATAGACAACACAAAAATGGTCCTTCGAGGTGCTAAAAATATCAATTTTTTTCTTGGAGATAAGAATAATAATGGTCCTACTGTAGCCAGTAGAAAAGTGGTCCTTCGACCACTTTTCTACTGGCGTAGCCAAAACGTACGGTGTAGCCAAAACAAATATGGTCCTTCGAAGTGTTGAAAAAAATCGTTTTTTCCAAATTTGCAATCCCTCCTTCAAATATCTAATACCACGTCCATGGTACATTATCATAACCACCACATAATAACACACTGAGCATCGATGGTACGAGTACTCTACAAAACGATATAAAGAGCATTCCTTTGCATTGTATGTTGTGGCCTGTTGGGGTACTGGTACTTAAAAATAAACTAAATCTATGAATATATGTAAGTATATGAGATGAGTTGAATATTCTTCCGTCTTTTCTTTCCCAGTGTATATAGTACAAAATGGGCACGTCGTCTGTCATTGTAATCACATAATTGTGGAAAGAGAAAAAAACCTGGCAACTTTTCCATCACGATCGTGATGGTGAGGCGTTGATGTTGCTGTTGCTGTGAGGTGATGTGATCATAATGTGAAATTATTATTATAGAGTACAAATACAATACCTATAAATAATATATATATGGCAAATTCGAAAGTACCCCCCCGCTCCACACAACAGCGAACTCAACCATGTACGTGTTGTATAAACCACCTTCAAGCTGCTTGTTTTTTGTTATCTAATTTGAATAAAAATCAAATAATACACTATAAATAATTATGATTACTGGAAAACGTGTCAGAATTTATTAAATAGACAATAAACATACATCTTTTTTTGCAAAATGACAAAAAAGAAAGAAGGAAATGGGTAACAAAAAAAAACACAATGGCCAAACAAAATATTTTTCTATTCACATAAAAAGAATGGTGAAGCGTGATAATTGAATATGGAAAAGAAAGCAAACTTCTGTGCAAATTCTTACTCAAGTACAATTATTGTAATTATCAATTTATTATTTTAATAGACCTTAAAAATCACACGAAGATTAAATTAACTGAAACAATTACATAAATACAGAAGCTAAAAATAGTTTCCCCAGAATTGTAACAGCTTAGCGTGTCACCAGGCAATTCTTCAAATGTTCTGTCAAGCAGAAATAGTACGAGTACCTGTTAGTAGATTAGGGCCAGAATTTCTTCTATCTATAAACCCAACGCAAACATTAAATAGAAAACTATTGGAAAATCTGAAGATGAGAGAAGAATGGTAATTCGTATTGTCATATGCATTGAAATTATACAGGGAATTATTCCTTAAATCGGCTACTGAACTGGTCCTTCGAGTAGGTACGAAACTTCTGCTATTTATAAAACTAAGACGAACAGTAAGTTTCTTAAAAACCTGAATATAAGAGATAAGTAGTATTTCGAAACAGAAATTATACAAGAAATTATTATTTAAACCTGGCACTGAAATGGTCCTTCGAGTAGGGCTGAAACTTCTTCTATCTATAAAACCAAAACGAACAGAAAATACGAACCTCTGGAAAAATCTGAGAGTAGGAGAAAAATGTTCCTTCAGATTGGTATATAAGTTGAAATTATACAGGAAATTATTCTTAAAATCTTCGACTGAAATGGTCCTTCGAGTAGGGCCGAAACTTCTTCTATCTATGGTCCTTCGAGTAGGCCCGAAATTGCTTCTACCTATAAAACCAAGACAACCATTAAATAAGAACCTCTGAGAAAATCTGCGTATGAGAGAATAATTATCCTTCGAATTGGTATATGAATTGAAAATATACAGGAAATTGTTCTTAAAATCGGTTACTGAAATTCCCCTTCGAGTAGAGCCGAAACTTCTTCTACCTATAAACCGAATAGGAACAGTAAATGGAATACACTTGTAAAATCTGAGAATGAGAAAAATGGTCCTTCGAATTGATATAATTTATAAAATCGGCTTCTGAAATGCTTCTTCGAGTATGGCCGACATTTCTTCTATCTACTTATATAAACCCAATACGAATTCCTTTGGGAAAATCTGAGAAAAATCAACGAAAAGAAAAATAACAAAAAATTAATTGAATAATTCAGTGCTGAAAAATCTGCTCAGTATTTGCCTTTATGAGAAATGCTTTTCGAGATGATCAAAGAACCTCACAAGCGGGTAGTCTTGATAATTATACGGAATAATGGTCCTTCGATCATAGAACCGTGATATGACCATGTCTTCACATCTATTGAATAATGTCCTTGAGAGATGATCAAAAGGAATTATTTTGCTTTTCTGAGAAATGGTCCTTCGATATGATTAAAGGATCTCATAAGACGGTACATCTTCATATCTACTGAAAAATGGTCCTTCGAGATGATCAAACGTCCGTTTTAGGAGTAAATTTCGATGTCTATCGAATAATGGTCCTTCGAGTTGATAAAAAAAACTAAACAAAAGAAAATGGTAGGTAGTAGGACAACAATTTCTATCCAAAATACCTTACTTCACTTGGAAGCTCAACTCCATAGTGAGAAAACAATAAAATAACATCAATAACAGATCAACTCGCATAGGAAAACATCAAAATTTCTATTGTCATCAAAAAATAATGAAAAGAAAAATTATGTTATTAATTGAATACTCAGTACTTTACTCTCTGAGAAATGGTCCTTCGAGGTGAAAAAAGAACTTCAGAAGACTTAATGTCTTCATATCCACTGAATAATGGTCCTTCAAGATGATCAAACAACCATCTTAAAAGTTGAGACAAAAAATGGTACATAGTTTCTATCTTCATAAAAAAATCCTTAAAAAGAAAAAAATACATTATTAAATGAATGTGAAAAATGTACTCTCAAAAATGGTTCTTTGAGATAAGCAAAGAAGCTCATAAGAAGGAATGTCTTGATATCTACTGAATAATGGATCTTCAAATTGATCAAACGTTTGTTTTATGAGTAAGTCTTGATGTCTATTAAATAATGGTCCTTCGAGATGATTATCGACACGACAAATGAAAACACCAATATTTCTATCGTCATCAACAGTTCATGAAAAGAAAAATGCCGTCATTAATTAAATACCGAAGAACCCACTCAATATTTGTTTTCTTGAAAATGGTCCTTCGAGATGATCAAACCCGTCTTATGAGTTTGTCTTGATATCTATATATCGAATAATTGCCCTTCGAGATGACCAAACACCCGTTTTATGAGAAAGTCTTGATGATGTCTATTAAATAATGGTCCTTCGAGTTGATCAAAAGACAAGTCAAATGAAAATGGTAGGTAGGCCAGCTATTTCTCTCATCAACAATTCATGAAAAGAAAATTTGCCGTTATTAATTGAATGCCGAAGAACCTGATCAGTATTTGTTTTCTTGAAAATGGTCCTTCGAGATGATCAAAACCCGTCTTATGAGTTTGTCTTGATATCTACCGAATAATGGTCCTTCGAGATGATCCAACATCAGTTTTATGAATAAGTCTTGATGATGTCTATTGAATAATGGTCCTTCGAGATGATCAAAAAACTAGACAAAAGAAATTGGTAGGTAGTGGGACAACAACTTCTATCGTCATGAAAAATCCATGAAACGAAAAAATGACATTATTAATTGAATGTCGAAGAATCTACTCTGTATTTGCTTTCCTGAAAAATGGTCCTTCGAGATGAGCAAAGAACCTCATAAGCGTAAAGTTTTGATAATTCTACGGAATAATGGTCCTTCGAGATGATCAAAGAACCGTCGTATGACTATCTTTATATCTATTGACTAATGGTCATGTAAGATGATCAAAAAAACTAGACAAAAGAGTATGAGAGGTTATAGGACAACAATTTCTATCGTCATCAAAAAACCATGAACAGAAATATGACGTTATTAATTGAATGCTGAAAAATCTACTTATTTGACCAAATAACTTCATAAGACGTAATGCCTTCATATCCACTGAAATATGGTCCTTCGAGATGATCCTAACAACCATCATAAAGTATGTCTTGTATCTATTGAATAATGGTCCTTCGAGAAGTTGAAAAGTTGAGACAAAAAAATGGTAGGTAGTAGACCAACACTGTTTATCGTCATAAAAAAATCCATGAAAAGAAAATAGGACGTTATTAATTGAATGTCGTAGAATCTGCACTGTATTTGTCTTTCTGCAAAATGGTCCTTTGAGCTGAGCAAAGAACCCCATAAGTTGGTATGTCTTCATATCTACCGAGAAATGGTCCTGGGAGATGATCAAATAAAAATTACCAGCCGTATGAGTAAGTCTTTATATGCTATGAATAAAAGTTGGGCTTTTAATTTCTAGTAAAATTGTGTTTCTAAAAGAGCGAAGGTATATGTATATGATTCTATAACTATTAAAAAGAGAAGAGAAAATAAAAGAATTCAATAGCCCGATGGTCCTATAGTTATTAACCTTTTATAGACTGAATAAAAGACCTCTAGAAGAGGTTTTATGACGTAGACAAGAAAAATTAATAGTAGACTTCCCCTAAAACCTCTGGAGTTTTTTTTTATAATTTTTAAAGTTTTCTTTGGTAAGAACCTCAAGAAGAGGTTCTTTAACATAGACAAGAAAACTTAAGAGTAGACTTCCCCAAAAACATCTGGAGTTTTTGATAATTTTTAAAGTTTCCTTTGGTAAATTCCTTGACCTGCAGATGGTAGATTGGAATTTATTTTCCCACTGTAATCTCCACCATCCACATCTTGGAATACTCAGTCATTTTCAATGACTCACTCAGAATGACTTTTGTGTCTTCCCAATATCCAACATTTGTATAGTGTCTTTGTGGCTGTAATTTGTCGTTCATTTTGGTGTCATTGTCATCGTCATCATCGTTAATTTCTTGAGAAGCAGAAAAATAATCCTGATTAAGAGTCTTTCTTGGCTGAGTTGTTAGTGAGTAGAGCAGTTCAGCAGAGTCCATTTTAAGACGTTTTTTTTTATTGCAGCTCACATTATGGCCCGGTTGTCGGTCTGTGCAACCCGTCCGTCCGTCCATCTGTCTATCTGTCCATACGTTATTAACGTTATATTGAGCAGGAAATTAACAAAGAATACCACTATATACTCTGGTTACGATTAACATTAAAATCGAAGAAGAGTAGAAAGCCACAAGATTTATGTTCGGACAAAGAAACAGACCCCAGAAATTTTCTAAAGAAATGTAGAGTTTTGTTTAATCCATAGTCAGGGAAAAATATCCAATTGAGGCAATGATTATTGGCGGAGAAATTCCAGGGTAAGGGAAAAGTTGAGTGGTTTTCGGAAGGATGGAAGAGTGTTAATCTTAAGTTAAGTCAAGGAAGTATAACAAACTGAGACAGGGTTATTAAATGAGAAATTCCAGAGTTCGGAAAAAGTTGAAGGATTTTCGGAAGGTTATAGAGTGCTAATCTAAAGTGAAATCAAGGAATTCTATCGAATTTAGGAAAAGACTATTTAATGAAAAATTCTAGGGTTAGAGAAAATTTGAGTGATTTTCGAAGGATAAAACAGCGAAATTTTATAAAAAATATAATTTAGCTAAAGTGTGTTTTTATATTTCAAAAAAATTGATCAAATACCTTGTACAGTTTTTTTTCGCTTAACTGCAATGCACTTAAGTGACTTTAGTCCCTACCTATACAAAAGGGAAAATTGATTTAAGTTGGTTTACTTTTATTACAAAATATTATACGCGCATTTCGTTAAGTGCACAATTCATACAATACAATTACATTTAGCTGCATTTACGAAAATGTCTCTCTCTCGCATAAGCAAATTCTTCACTTAAGTGCGAAAAATGCCTTGCAAAACTAGGCGAAGCAGCTGGGCAACAAATACTGTATAATTAATCCTAAAAAGGTTTATGGCTACACTTAATTACAAATTACTTCCTTCCTGGAAATTTATTTTATTTTTTTTTAATTTGCTTTAATAATAATTAATAAGAGAATAATATTATTAAAAAATTTAAATTATGATAGTTTTGAATATAGTAGCTATTAGGCCAACAATTTCTATCGTCATCAAAAATCCATGAAAATATAAATGATGTTATTAATTGAAGGCCGAAAAAACTACTCAGTATTTGACTCTCTGAGAAATGGTCCTTCGAGATGATCAATGAACAGCATAAGACGTAATGTCCATATATCCACTGAATAGTGGACCTTCAAGATGATCAGAAGAAGGGTATGTGCATCGGATAAGTGCACACGTGTGCAACTAAGTGAATGCGGCATTAGCAAATATTTCACTTAAGTGCGAAAAATGCTTTGCAAAAGTAAGCGAGGCAGCTATGCAAAAAATACTGTATTATTAATCCTAAAAAAGTTAATGACTTCTATTTTTCTACTCTAGAATGTAAAGAGTCGTATTGTTGTACCCCTTTCCAGAAATTTATATGCATTTGAATATTTTTCGTTTACAATTTTCTGCTTAAAACGTTCAGGTCATCAATCTCTATGAGAAATAAATCTTCTACGGGGAATGTAAAAACCTTCTCTACGCCAATCTTGAATAGGAGTTTAGTAGGAGCTACAAACTCATATAATTATCGGGCCTTATTATTAGCTTTAAAAAAAAATAAAATGTTGCCAGAAAATGGCCAAAGCAAATTCGGAGTTAATGGGGAGAGAAAAACAACAAAAAACCTAACTATTAATGATTTGTGCTAATTAAGAAATACTCGTACTTACTCTAAATAGAAAAAGGCAAAACTTATTGTTTTTGTGTTAAAGAAAACATACCTAAAAAGAAAAGAAGAGAAAAAAATCATTAATTAGTAAATTGAAAAGTTATTTCTCTTAGTCGCCGTTTTTCTCAAAATTTTTGTTTTACGATTTTTATCGTATTTTTCACATAGTTCTTAACTCATTTAATTTGATTTTTTTAAATCAAATAAACTTGGATTTTTCTATTGCATTTTTCAATTCGTTTAGAAACAAAAGTGAAAATTCTTCAATCGCTTTTTTGGGGGGCGCTTGACTTTCATTTGAATACCAAATATAGTAAACTTTGTTCATCTTTTGTTTATATAAACTTTATTGGTTTATTTCTTTTCTTTCAAAAGATTTCACCTGTTTTCACCACCACTTCAAAACAAGCTTAGAGTCAAACAGTAGCTCATGAATATTCAAAATAAAAAAAATTAACAAAATAATATAAAATAATTTTATTTGAAATACAACACCTATAAAAGTACAATAAATCACACTTGAGATTTTTGTTTCTGAAGTTCAAGAGTGAAATGAAAACCAAATCAAATCCTCAACATTTTCAAACCACTATTTGTAAAAATCATGGTGTCAAATTCGTCACTGACAAAAATCACAAATGAAATCTATGGGATTTTTTCTCTTCAAAAATCAAGATTTCAATCGTTTAGCCATTAACCAGTTTTTGTGGAGCAGATAATCAACCATCGAAAAATATACGTGAGTATATTGAGAGAGAATACGTGAGTCATGGTAGAAAAGGGTAAATTGAATTTATATCTGCAATCCCCTCCCCTTTAAGAAAAAAACACCAAAACATTGATTGAATCGACGATACCAAAAAAAAAAACAAAACCTGAACAGGTTTCTTTCTGCTATTGAATCATTGGGAATATTTGAACGTTTTGTTGTTTTAACTGGAATTGCGGCAAAATTTCAAGGAATTCCTAAGCTATGGGAACCTTAACAAAAAAAACGTTCAAGGTGCACAGAAAAAAAATCATTAAAACAAAAAATTCTTTAATTTAAAGATTTTTTTCTTTATTACTAGGAAACATTTCTTTATTTTTATTAAATATTTCTTTGGAATAAGGAAAGACAAAAAAAAATGAACTGAATAATTTGAATTAAAGAAAATGTTCTTTATTTTTAACAAGCATTTCTTTATTATTCTGAAACATTTCTTTATTTTTAAGAAACATTTCTTTGCAATAAGGAAAAGAAAAAACAAAAATGAACCACATTCTATGAATTAAAGGAACTTTTCTCTATTTTTGAGATTTTTTCTTAATTTTAAGAAACATTCTTTGTAATAATGAAAAGACATAACAAAAATGAATTACATACTTTGAATCTAAAGAAACTTTTCCTTATTTTTAAGAAACATTTTTTTTTATTTTTAAGAAATATTTCTTTGGAATAAGGAAAAAAAACAAAAGTGAACTACATCCTTTAAATTCAGGAAATTTTTCTTTATTTTTAGAAGAAAAAAACATTTCTTTATTATTCTGAAACATTGCTTTATTTTTAGGAAACATTTCTTTGCAATGAGGAAAAGAAAAAAAAAATGATCTACATTCTATGAATTAAAGAAAATTTTTCTTCATTTTTAAGAATTAACAAACATTTCTTTGGAATAAGAAAAAGTAAAAAAAAAAGAGCTTTGATTTTAAATAACTTTTC
Organism: Eudasyphora cyanicolor; assembly: GCA_963930755.1. Lineage (NCBI taxonomy): Eukaryota > Metazoa > Arthropoda > Insecta > Diptera > Muscidae > Eudasyphora > Eudasyphora cyanicolor. The sequence goes on from OZ005736.1 coordinate 266,417,558, forward strand.
TTTATTCCAAAGAACTTTTGCTTTATTTTTAAGAAACATTTCTTTGGAATAGGAAAAAGAAAAAAAATTAACTACATACTTTGAATTCATGAGACTTTTCTTTAATCAAAAGAAACTTTTCACTTTTTTAAAGAAACATTTTTTGTGAAAGAGCAAAGAAAAAACAAAAATAAACTACATACTTTGGATTCAAGAAGCTTTTCTTTATTCCAAAGGAACTTTTTAAGAAACATTTCTTTGGAATAAGGAAAGAAAAACAAAAATGAACTACATACTTTGAATTAAGGAAACTTGTCTTTCTTTTAAGAAACATTGCTTTATTTTTAAGAAACATTTCTTTATTATTCTGAAACATAGCTTTATTTTTAAGAAACATTTCTTTGCAATATAGTAAAGAAAAAAACAAAAATTAACAACTTTCAATGAATTAAAGAAACTTTTTATTATTTTTAAGAATTTACTTTTTAGTTTTAAGAAAAATTTCTTTTGAATAAGGGAAAGAAAAACAAACATGGACTACATGCATTGAATTCGAGAAATGTTTCTTTCTTTGTAAGAAACTTTTCTTTATTTTTAACAAACATTTCTTTGAAAAAGAAGAAACAAAAATGAACTACATACTTTGGATTCAAGAAACTTTTCTTTATTCCAAAGAAACATTTCTTCGGAATAAGGAAAAGAAAAAAAAAATGAACTACATACTTTGGATTAAAGAAACTTTTTTTATTTCAAAGCACTTTTCTCTATTTTGTACAAACATTTTTAATTTTTAAAAAATATTTCCTTATTTTTGAGAAACATTTATTTATTTTTAAGAAGCATTTCTTTGGAATATGGAAAAGAAAAAAAAACAGAAGTGAACTACATACTTTGAAATCAAGAAACTTTTCTTTATTTCAAGAAACTTTTCTTTATTTTTAAGAAAATTTCTTTATTTTTAAGAAAAATGTCCTAATTTTTTAGAAACACCTTTTTTTAAGAAACAATTCTTTATTTTAAAGATACATTCTTCAAACAATTTATTTAAACAATTTAATTAAAAACATTTCTTTACTTTTAGGAATAATTTAAATAAGGAAAAGAAAAAACATAAATTAACTAAATACATACTTTGAATTCAAGAAACTTTTCTTTATTTTTAAAAAACATTTCTTTATTATTAAAAAACATTTCTTTATTTTTAAAAAAATTTAATTTATTTTTAAGAACCATTTTTTATTTTGAAGAATATTTTCTTTATTTGTAAGAAAAATTTCCATATTTTAAAAAACATTTCCATATTTTAAAAAACATTTCTTTATTTTTAAGAAAAATTTCTTTATTTTCTAGAAAAATTTCTTTATTTTCAAGAAAAATTTCTTTATTTTTTAGAAACATTTCTTTACTTTTAAGAAACATTTATTTTTAAGAAACATTTCCTTATTTTTAAGAAACATTTCTATGGAATAAGGAAAAGAAAAAACAAAAATTATCTCCATACTTTGAATACAATAAACTTTTATGTATCTTTAAGAAACATTTCTGTATTTTTAAGAAATATTTCTTTATTTTTAGGAAACTTTTCTTTATTTTTAAGAAATATTTCCTTATTTTTAAGAAATATTTCTTTATGTTTAAGAAACATTTCTTAGTTTTTAAAAAAACATTTCTTTATTTATAAGAATATCTTTACTTTTAAGAAACATTTCTTTACTTATAAGAAACACTTATTTTTAAGAAACATTTCCTTATTTTTAAGAAACATTTCTTTGGTATAAGGAAAAGAAAAAACAAAAATTAACTACATACTTTAAATTTAAGAAACTTCTTTATCCCAAAGAAACTGTTATTTATCTTTAAGAAACATTTCTTTATTTTTAAGAAACATTTCTATATTTTTAGGAAACTTTCTTTTATTTTTAAGAAATAATTCTCTATTTTTAGGAAACATTTCTTAGTTTTTAAGAAACATTTCTTTAGTCTATAGAAAAACAAAAATGAACTACATAAATACACACTTCAAGAAACTTCTTTATCCCAAAGAAATGTTTATTTATTTCAAAGAAACATTTCTTTATTTTAAAAAAAAAAACATATCTTTATTTATAAGAAACATTTCTTTATTTAAAAAAAAACATATATTTATTTATAAGAAACATTTCTTTATTTTTAGAATACTTTTTTTTCAAAAGAATAGAATACTTTTTCTTTGTCTACAAATAATCTAAAATTTTTTCTGTGTATCTCCTATGAAAGAGGAGAACTTGTCTTTATTTTTAAGAAACATTTCTTTGGATTAAAGAAATGGTTCGTTAATTGAAACCCAATTGACAAATTTGTTTAGGTGCATCCCAAAAAAAGAGGAGATCTTCATAGTATTCTTTGGATTAAAGAAATGGTTCATTAGTTCATAAACAATGAACAATTTTTTCTGTGTATCACAAGAAGGGGAGATCATCTTCATATGGCTGCAACGATTGATCAATTTAAATCTTTGTGAAATCGAAATGATGAATTTCCTTTTTGTTCCCTTTTCTGTCTGTTTTTTTTTCTTCTGGTAGACGGATGTGCGAGAATTTCTGTGTTTTGTTATTCAGGAACACATTCATTAGGTTTTGTTTGAAAAATTGCGTTCAAGTGCTGCTCAACGGAAGTATTTAAAAAAGCGGGGGTTGTTCTTGTCCTCCCTCCCTCTCTTGCTCGCTCACATTTCGCTACCAATGGAGTTCAACGAAACGAAAGGAAGTTGTGTTCGTCTGTCTAACCGGAACTTCATTTTAAAATCATAAAAAATATTACGTTGGCGTGAAATTCAATTCAATTCAATTGTTTGAAAAGGAATGAAACAAGAACAGAGCTGACAAAAAAACAACAAATATTGAGGGAGGAAAATATTGAAAATATTGAAACTAGTTTAACAGGAAAACATATTTACCTGGCTTAGAAGGGAGGATATGGAGGATTTGCTGAAGCAGGTAGATATCCTGCTTGTTTTTTTTAATCTTTATATTTTCCAAAAATTTTTGTAGTTATTTATGTTTTGAGTTAAAAAAAAATACCACATCCCTCAATTAACATTAAGTTAGATTATATTTTTTCAATGATTCTTATAAAGTCCAAATTACGCTTCATCATCATTAGTGACCCTAATTCACCACATTGCATTGAATGATTCATTCAATTTAAAAAATTAAAAAGGCCTTATGTCTTTTCCAACAAATGTATGTGCACTTATTTTAGAGACTTTTTTGGGTAGGTTTCTTTTATAGACTCATTAAAAAGGACCAGCAAGTCAGGGTTCGGAAAACAAACTAGAAGAAAAGGCGTTAACTGTAATCATCATAAGATCTTCTAAATTGTAAGATGAATTTAACGCTCTAATTAATGATTTTCTGGATAATTTTCAAACCAATTATGCTGAAAATTGTAAACTCATAACGTCGGGCGCCACTTCTTGCACTAACCATAATCATCAAATCGTCTTCTAAAGGATAATGATGAAGTTAACCCTCTAATAAATGATTTTGTGGATAATATTAAGACATTATGCGAAAAATAATTTAATAATTAAATGTGAAAAAAAAATTATGACATAAAGTATGATTTTGTATATTTTATTAAGTTATATATATATAGTTTAATGACATATAGGAATAATTATGTATATATATTTTAAAGATAAAACTTTATTAACTTGCAACTACTACTACCATCTTAAAGAAGTTAAGATTTTTAAAAAAATTAAATAGAATTTTGCTTTGGGCAATATTTCTTAAAAAATATATTTCTATAAAATAGAATTCATAAATTATTCTAATTAAAGAAATTGCAGAGATTGTTGATCAAATAATATTATCAACTAAATATAGCCCGCGTTGGGCGCCATTTAGTAAAGAATTTTTTTACCGGAAAACTAAACGCTATTTCTAAAAAACTACTTATCTAGATCTATATTTTCAGATATGATATGAGCACATAATTTTTCAAATATTTTTTGTTTCTATTTTAAAATCTTTAAGATTTCCCATTCTAGATGATTTTTACAGTCTTCTACAATACAGTCTTCTACATGTGTGTGTTTGTAAGTAACCCTGTGTTAATTTTCACTGTAAACAAACTTAATGCATTAATCACGTTTTCTGAGTGATTTCAATGCATTCCGCCGAGATATGACAACAAATAAATCTATTGATAGTGTTTTCGCAGACAATTAGGTTTGTTTAAAAGGCCATTGCAATAATGACATTCACAAATATGAATTCAAAACACGCAAATTTCATATTAACACAACAGATTAGACCAAACAAGAAAAAGGCCCGAGGGGAAATTATTAAAAAATATATCACAATACTATGTACTGGCGAAATAAAGTCTTTGAAAGATATGGGAAAACAACAAAGAGGAAATGCTTAGCAATTTAAAAAAAATAATACAAAATTAAAAAAAAAACAACAGAAAAGCTATTAAACGGAATTCTGATAAAAAAAATTCAGAAATAAAAATTGTTGTAGTATTTTTGAATTTAAACAAATTAAAGGGCGGCGTAGAAAAATATATATTTTTTTATTTCTTTCTCATATCAGTTATTACAACATACAAAAAAGCCGCAAATTATCAATTCTTTTTTTGTTCGAAAATTGTTGATGAAGTTGTTTCACACTGACCTACAAGTTTTCAACAATATCAGCATTTAGTTCTCATTCGATTTTTTTTCGTTTTCGTTGTTGGATTTCAGTAAATGAACTCCGCATAAGGTTTTTGCTGATGATAACAGAACATTTTACTTAATGTAAAGTAGATTGTGGTTACGAAAGACATATCCACAAAAAGCTATGGTTTTTTGATTGCCTTCAAATTTTGTCAAAACAGCAAATAATAATCTCCAATTACCTCATTGCTTAAAAAAAAAATAATAAAATCGAATAAGCGAAAGAATATAAAACCGGTCAAGAAGTGTCAATACAACATAACATTAACAAATTAATTATTTGCTCATGGAAGTTGTTTTTTATTTTCTTTAAAAGTCGTATATTAGTTGTTGTTTTATTTTTATATTACTGCGTTTTAACAACTATTGGGAATTTTGATTTTACAATCACGTTTAACGTTTGAATGAGAAACTCTTTCGTTCAACTCGGTGCCTCGTTTGATTTGTAGTTTTTTTTATTTGTTTTCTTCATGTATTAGTTATAAATGTAAATATTAATGCAAATGCTAATTTCGAAGAAAATAATAAAAACAAAAATAAAAGCTTTTTTGGTGAGAAAAAAATCTCAGCTGGATTTTTTTAGCCACAGAGATTGAAGCTTTATAAACCAAATGCTTAAATATATACAAATAATGTTTTAATTAACTATTCAATTCAAAGCCAACAGAAAGTGACACTTTGACAATTCACAGATTTTAATCTGCAGTGAAATATAGTTGGAGAATTATTTAAACTAGCCGCAGATTTATCGGCATTGAACGCCAGTTCCTTAAAAATGTTTTAAAATAATAAAAATTTCAAATATTGTTTAGTTTCGCAGGTGATTTTGTTTATTTTTTGCAAATTTTTTCCTGAGAATAGAGGGAAAATTATTTAATTCCCATGTTGGGCGCCATTTGTAAACAAATTAATACTTTGACTTTTTTCTGTGGCCGATTCAAATAAAACAGTTAATAGACTAAAATAACCAAAAATGAAAATTATTGTTTCGTTTCGAAGGACATTTTTGTTATTTTATATAAATTTTTCCTGATAATAAAGAGACAGTTCACAGATTTTAATCTGCAGTGATATATAGTTTGAGAATAATTTATGATAGCCGCAGATTTATCGGCATAAACGCCAGTTTCTTAAAAATTTTGTAAAATAATAAAAAATTTCAAATATTGTTTAGTTTTGCAGGTGATTTTGTTTATTTCTTATAAATTTTTTCCTGATAATAAATCCTGATAATAGAGAGAAAATTGTTAAATTGGGCGCCATTTTTAAGCAAATTAATACTTAGACTTTTTTCAATAGCCTATTCAAATAAAATAGTTAATAGATTTAAATAATTTGAGAGCCATTAGAACTGATTACTAAACACAATTTCGTTTTTTTTCGTTTTCCATAATTATTTCTTCCCATAAAGCTAGCTTATCAAAAATCTCTACGTTGGGCACCATTTCATGAGAAATTTTAATTATGACACTTTTTTCTAATATTCAGTACATGTTTACAATATAATTTTTATAATATTTCCGGGCAATAAAGCTAGCTTAACAAAATCACCACGCTGGGCGCCATTTCTTGATAAAATTGAGTTTATTAAAGTTTTTCTTATTTCTTTGATTAAAATAACCAAAAATGAAAATTATTGTTTAGTTTCGCAGGACATTTTTTTATTTAATATAAAATATTTCTGCTAATAATGACAACATTTTAAAATTTCCCTGTTGGGCGCCATTTTTAAACTAATTAATACATAGACTTTTTTCAATAGCCTACTCAATTAAAATAGTTAATAGATTTAAATAATTTCAGAGGTATTTGAACTGATTACTAAACACAATTTCGTTTTTATTTATTTTCCACAATTATTTCATTCCATAAAGCTAGCTTATCAAAAATCTCTACTTTGGGCGCCATTTCATGAGAAATTTTAATTTTTAAAGTTTTTCATATTTTGTTTTTACACTTAGTTAGGCTCAAGATCCTCTTTGTTGTTTTCAGTATATGAAAACAACTTTGTTTAAAAATTAAAGAAGAAGTATAGTGACATGTATTGGGGGTTGTTGTAATGGTTGGATAGACAGGTCTGTTTAAAGTTTTTCCTCATATGCAATCCATGTTTACATTAAAATTACCAAAATAATTTCAGGCAATAAAGCTAGCTTAGCAAAATCACCACGTTGGGCGCCATTTCTTGATAAAATTTAGTTTGCTAAAGTTGTTCTTATTATCCGATCCAAGTTTATATTATAATTACCATAATATTTTCGGGCAAGAAAGCTAGCTCATTAGAAATCTCCACGTTGGGAGCCATTTTTTAATTAAAAATTTAGTTTATCAAAGTTTTTCTTCATGCAATCCATGTTTATACTATAATTTCCATAATCTCCACGTTGGGCGCCATTTCCTGATAAAATTGAGTTTATTGAAGTTTTTTCTCATATGCAATCCATGTTTTTTTATAATTTTCATAATAATTTCAGGCAATAAAGCTAGCTTATAAAAAATCTCCACGTTGGGCGCATTTCTTGATAAAATTTAGATTACTAAAGATTTACCTAACATGCGATCCATGTTTAATATGCAAATTTTCATAATAATGTCGGCAATAAAGCTAGCTAAAGCTATCAACGTATCTCATGTTTATTATGCAAATTTCCATTATATTTTCGGTAAATTAAGCTAGCTTAACAAAATCACCAAGTTGGTCGCCGTTTCTTTAGAAAATTTAGTTTATCAAAGATTTTCCTAATATGCGATCCATGATCATTATGCTAATTCTCTATAATAATGGTTTCAATAAAGCTAGCTTATCAAAAACTCCACGTTGGGCGCCATTTCTTGTTAAAATTTATTTTTATCAATGTTTTTTATGCAAATTTCCATTATATTTTCTTCCAATAAAGCTAGTTCATCAAAATCTCCACGTTGGGCGCCATTTCTTGACAAAATTTAGTTTATCAAAGTTTTTTCTCATATGCAATCCTTGTTTATATTATAGCTCTCATAATAATTTCGGGCAATAAAGCTAGCTTATCAAAAATCTCCACGTTGGGCGCCATTTCGTAAGAAAGTGTGTACATATACATATATGGGGAATTCCACGACAAATTTACGGTTTCAAAAAAATGTCGGTTTTGATTTTTCCCATTTTTTATATATATTATAAACGCTTTGTTTTTAGATTTTTTCGATAATTCGTTCAGAAGTTATCGATATTTAAAAAATCGTTATCGATATTTAAAAAAATATTTAAAAAATCGTTAAGATATCACTCTGTGTATCGGGTTGTTGGTCATAACTTTTTAAGTTATGGTCCGATGTGAAAAATCTTTTTTTTAAATGTTGGTATTTTTCGGTATTTTTCGGAAAAGAAATTAAAAAAAAATATTTATTCAGTTTTGGTCATTGTTCAACAGGTCAACAATCAAAAACATCAATAAAAAATATTTATTTAAAATCGAATCGAAAAAATATCGATATTTAAAAAATCGTTAAGATATCACTCTGTGTATCGGGTTTTTGGTCATATCTTCTTAAGTTGTGGTCCGATTTGAATAATTTTTTGAAATGTTGGTATTTTTCGGTACTTTTTAGAAAAAAATTAAAAAAAAAATATTAAAATATTTTTTGTGTGCGATTTTCCAGTTTTACAATTTAAATGTAATTTTTAAATTGTTTGTACTCTCTAACATATAAGCTTTGAATGGAAGTGGGCCTAAATAAATTTTTTTTAATTTTTGCATGTGCATGTGGCATCAAGACTTCGGAATAGATGTTCCACGCCAAAGAACAAAATAAAGGAGACACATCAGGATGTATTTCTTCCAAAACACCCGCCAACCCCGCTGATATCCCCTTATCCCTGATAATCTTCCTCCAAAAATAACTATATATCAAAAGTAGTTGAAATCGATGGATTTTTTATTTGATGTATTAGACAAAAAGATTCGTTGTAAAAATTACTAAGTGCCCACAATGCACTTTTACGGCAATTCAACTTTTTTTTTAGTATTGTAGCGTTCCCAATGCAGGATTTGCTCATATGCATAATATTATTTGTTTTAAAGACTATATATAAACTTTATATAAATATTTTAAATTTTATTTTGGTTGCCATGCGAATATCCCTGTTCAAATAGTTCTATTTCATTTTAAACCAATTTGAGAACTTAGTGGCGCCCAACGCGTATTGTTTTTTTTTGCTAAATTTTAAGAAAAATAAAATAATCGCTAAATTTATTAAAAACACAAAATACATTTTCCTAATAATGTTGGTATTATTTATTGTAGATTTGTAGCATTTTATTTGATTTTCGGATAGTTCGGCCTGAGGTCCTTTGTTAGAAATTAAAACTCGCTAATTTTCTATTTTTCATTTATTTATTTTTATCCAATATTTCGACTAAAATCTTTAGTCATCTTGAAGGATATAAAAATTATCACAAATTAAAAACCTCGACAGTCTTCTAGGAAGTTATTCGTCAACTAATAATTTTTTATTTTCTTAATAATTGAGAACATAGTGGCGCCCAATGCGTAGTGTGATTTTTCTCAACATTTATTAAAAACTACAAAATCAATTGTCTTAATTATAACGCCTAAATTTTAATTCGTTTAATGTTTTTTGTCAAAAAAAAACTGTATTATTTAGTCATAACGTCAATTGCAGAACCTCAATAACTGTCATGTGTGTACATAGCATATATTTCATAGACTTTATTTTCTACTTGAGAATTAAAAACATATTATACATATTTTTTTGCAATCGATTGCTTTGCGATTAGATAAGAAAAGAAAAGAAAGAAATAAGTAAGTTGAGTACATAAAATTATCTGAGCATTTTTTTTCTTCATGGCATTATTGGTGGGGTGATTGGTAAATGAAATATAAATGGTTAAATTTTATACAAAAAAAAAAACAACGTGAACAAAAGGAAACACATTTCAAAATAATTTTTTTTTCGGTAATAACTTTAGTTGGAAATAAGGTTTTGTTATTGTTATTATTATTATTTGTAAGATTTTTTCCATTACATTTGAAAGCCTCAATCTGTGGACGAGGTTATTTTCATTATTGTTATCTATTGTTATAACAATGGTTGGACCTGTTTCGGTTTTCAATTTGCCGACGCCGCCAAGTCCAGCAAGTCGCGCGCAGAAAAAATGGTTAAATTTACTTTAGTCATTATTACGGAGCAGACTGACAGACAGACAGACAGTTGGAGGGACGGACATTGTTTGTTAGTTTAGTCTATGATTTTTTTGTTGTTTTTTTTCAATTTTGGGCTAAGGTAATTTGTTTTGTATATTTTCGAAATTATCTTCTTTTGCTCTATTAACTGAATTTGACCAAAATAAAGTAAATCCATTCGTGACCAGTTTTTTTCGTTGGTTCTCTTTTTATTGTAAAGTTTCAATTTGTTATTGTGGATTTGTAATTTAGCATTGTTTACTTTTTGTTATTCGTGTTTGATTTTAATTTCAATATCGAGTAGTTTTTTTCTTCAAATCACCTTTGAAAAAGTAAACGTAATAACATGAAAAGCATTGATGTAAACAAAAAAGGAGGGGTGAACTTTAAAAAAAAAAAACAAGCTATATAAAAGAAAATTGTTGCATGTCAAATTTTAAATAAGATACTAAAAATATTATAGAAATAAAATGTCATATTAAAACAATTATTTTTGTGAGTTTTTTATTGAACTTTCTGATAAAACTTTTGAAATTTGTAAGAAATACGTTTTTGTTCTGACAAAAACCGCGTTGGGCGCCATTTCTTAAGTATTGAGTATTCAATAATTTTCCTATACATAAAATACTATAAAATCTATTATTTTATATTAATTAAATAATAATTTTAAAATAATCTCAAATTTTCAATGGAATTTTATAATTAAGGTAGAACCATTTCCACATTTATCGAGTTGGGTGACGACGATTTTTTGAAAATAAATCGAAATATGTAGATAGTTTCATAATTTCTAATAATTTTTTTACATTTACTTTGTTATTAACAATACAGCTCTCAGGAAAATTTAAGTATTTATTGAAAACTTTTAAGTCTTCAAATTTCATATTCTAGGTTGGGCGCCATTTCCGGGAGAAAGTATGATCTGACCACAAACATATTTGGATAGAGCACCTCATTTTGTGCATGTTATCGATATCTTCGATTTATTGGACATTTTTGTCATACAATTTCATATTTTACGTTGGCCGCCGTTACGGGGAGAGTGTTAAAAAGAAATAAGATATAAAAAATATCTCGTTTAGTTATCGAATTATCGGTTTAAAAAATCTATTTTTTGTTCCAATCATCTGAAAATCTACAGTTAGAAGAAAAAAATCGAAAATATATTAAAAAAAATAATTTCGATAACTAAGGTAGTTATCGATTTTTGTCTTAAAACTTCATATTTTACGTTGGGCGCCATTTCGGGGAGAATATGATATCCGAGGCCCCTGAAAAAAATAATATCGATAACAAAGTTAGTTATCGATTTTGGTATTAAAACTTCATATTTTACGTTGGGCGCCATTTCGGGAAGAGTATTATAATAAAGAAGAAATAAAATATATCTCGTTTAGTTATCGAATTAATATCCGAGGCACCTCAAAAAAAATAATTTCGATAACTAAGGTAGTTATTGATTTTTGTCTTAAAATTTCATATTTTACGTTGGCCGCCGTTACTGGGAGAGTATTAAAATAAAGAAGAAATAAAATATATCTCGTTTAGTTATCGAATTATCGGACTATAAAGTTTAAAAATCTGTTTTTTGTTCCAATCGTCTCAAAATCTAAAGTTAGAAGAAAAAATCGAAAATATATTAAACAAAAAAAATTTCGATAACTAAGGTTGTTATCGATTTTGGTCTTAAAACTTCATTTTCGGGGAGAGTATAATGACCGAGGCCCCTCAATCCTGAAATTTTTTGAAAAAGCACCTTAAAATAAGAATAAAAATAATGTGCTGGTTATCGATTTCTCGCTTAGTTAATTGAATTATAATACAATTGGAAAAAAAAATATTTTTTCGCTCCAATGGGCACAAAATCTCAGTTAAAAGAAAAAAATCGATAACTTCAATTCCAAAGACACTTTGTAAAAAAGTAAAAAAAAATCTTCAATTTCGATAACTAAGGTATTTATTGATTTTTATTTATGATAACTAAGAAACAACTTTATATAATTTTTTTCTCATACATACATTACAAAAAAAAAAATAAAAAATCTATTTTTTAATAGACATATTCAAACACATTTGAATGGAGCATCCCAAAATAAGAAGTAAATATTTTGTGCATGTTATCGATATCTTGCTTAGATATCGAATTATTGGACATTTTTGTCTTAAAATTTCTTATTTTACGTTGGGCAACATTTCGGGGAGAGTATGATATCACAAGCCCCTCAATCTGACCTGACATATTTGGATAGAGCAACTCGCTTATTAATCGAATTATCGGACGTTAAAGTTGGAAAAATCCATTTTTCGTTCCAATCGGCTCAAAATCTAAAGTTTGTAGAAAAAATCTAAAAATATCGATAACTATCGATATCTCAAAAGTTATCGAAAACTTGTATCCGTATCCGTAAAAAAAAAATAAATTTAAAAAACTAATGATGACCCGAAAGTAATCGCAAAACTATACGATTTTTTAAAGTAATAACGTTGGGCGCCATTTCTTTATAAAAGTCATATTTCAAATTTCATAGGTCCTTAGAAAGTTATAGAAAACTAAGAGAATTCCCCAATATATTTCGTTCTGGTTACCTAAACAATAGAAATTCCCCGCAGTTTTTTTCCTTTCTAGCTTCAAACCCGTTGTCAACACTTACGTTACGTTACGTCTCTTCACCTTGACGTTTCTAAAGATGCCTGTTTCACTCTTCCTCCATCCCGTTGTCGAAAATACTCTCTCCATAGAGCATACATAACAATAATACGGTGTTGTTAACTCTCTCTCTCTCTCCCTCACCTAAAGAGAGCAGAGCAACGTACCTGATGTCTAATTCTAGTTAGTAAGATATTTTTTATCATAATGAAAACAAAGCTATAAACTGTTAAGAAAAATAATAAAAAAAAACAAAACAAAGACGAGGGACAGACATGAGTTACTGGAAGAAAAGGTAAATAAAGCAAGGAGAAGGAAAGAACAAGAACAAAAACATTTAGTTTTAGCCGCTTGATGTGAATGACGTGCTGGCGTTCTTGTTCTTGCTGCTCTGTTACATTTTCGGTAATCAATCATTTGTTGCTTCTTCTTCTTTCTACCATTTGCCCTCTTCTTGCTGCTGCCGCTGAATTAACAAGAACTACGCCACAAACAGAGGGAGCCAGAGAGGAATGTATCTTCGTGCCGATAACATAAAAAC
>OZ005736.1:267805816-267828316 GCA_963930755.1 Eudasyphora cyanicolor
AAGAAACTCTACCATTCTAAATTTCAAAACGATCGGATGTAAAATACAGCTTCTATAGGACTAAAGGCCAAATCGGACGAAACATATATATGGGAGCTATAGCTAAATCTTAACCGATTTTCTTCAAATTCGGCAATGTTGGTTCATGGATCAAGAAACTCTACCATTCTAAATTTCAAAACGATTGGATGTAAAATACAGCTTCTATAGGACTAAAGGACCAAATCGGACGAAAGATATATATGGGAGCTATATCTAAATCTGAACCGATTTTCTTCAAGTTCGGCAATCTTGGTTCATGGATCAAGAAACTCTACCATTCTAAATTTCAAAACGATCGGATGTAAAATACAGCTTCTATAGGACTAAAGGGCCAAATCGGACGAAAGATATATATGGGAGCTATATCTAAATCTGAACCGATTTCAACCAAATTCAATAGTGATCTTAACAGCCGCGAAATACTCTAAACTGCAAAATTTCAGAACTATCAGAGTGAAATTGCGACCTGTAGTCGACAAACAACTTTACATGGACGGACGGACGGACGGACATCGTTAAATCGACTCAGCTAGTGATTCTGAGTCGATCGGTATACTTTAAGGTGGGTCTAGCTGTGTTATTTTAAGGTGTTACAAAAATCTGCCGTGAAACAAACTTATAATACCCTGTACCACAGTGTGGTGTAGGGTATAATAAAAACTGAAATGAAATATTTATACCCTACACCACACTGTGGTACAGGGTATTATAAGTTTGTTTCACGGCAGATGTTTGTAACACCTGAAAATAACACTGCTAGACCCACCTTAAAGTATACCGATCGACTCAGAATCACTAGCTGAGTCGATTTAACCATGTCTGTCCGTCCGTCCGTCAGTCCATGAAAAGTTGTTCGTCGACTACAGGACGCAATTTCACTCCGATCATTCTGAAATTTTGCAGTTTGGAGTATTTCGCAGCTGTTAAGATCGCTATTGAATTTGGTTGAAATCGGTTCAGATTTAGCTATAGCTCCCATATATATGTTTCGTCCGATTTGGCCCTTTAGTTCTATAGAAGCTGTATTTTAAATCCAATCGTTTTCAAATTTAGAATGGTAGAGTTTCTTGATCCATGAACCAACACTACCGAATTTGGAGAAAATCGGTTAAGATTTAGCTATAGCTCCCATATATATGTTTCGTCCGATTTTGCTCTTTAGTCCTGTAGAAGCTGTATTTTACATCCAATCATTTTGAAATTTAGAATGGTAGAGTTTCTTGATCCATGAACCAACACTACTGAATTTGAAGAAAATCGGTTAAGATTTAGCCATATATATGTTTCGTCCGATTTTGCTTTTTAGTCCTGTAGAAGCTGTATTTTAAATCCAATCATTATTTTGAAATTTGGAATGGTAGTATTTCTTGGTCCATGAACCAACACTACCGAATTTGAAGAAATCGGTTAAGATTTAGCTATAGCTCCCATATATATGTTTCGTCCGATTTGGCCCTTTAGTTCTATAGAAGCTATATTTTACATCCAATCGATTTGAAATTTAGAATGGTAGAGTTTCTTGATCCATGAACCAACATTGCCGAATTTGAAGAAAATCGGTTAAGATTTAGCTATAGCTCCCATATATATGTTTAATCCGATTTGGCTCTTTAGATCCAATCGCTTTTTATACCCTACACCACACTTTGGTACAGGGTATTATTTAAGTATAAAATGTCCCAAAATTAAATTTATGTATGTATATCAGAGTTATTCAATATTACGAGAGTGGTGTAGGGTATTATATAGTCGGCCCGCCCGAATTTAGCCTTTCCTTACTGGTTTCTTATGCAAAATTTTCTTAAAACTTATTTAAAATCAAGGAAAGTTAAATTCATAAATAAGTAATACATACATAATTAGAAAACTGTATAATCAAATACAAAACGGAAAATCAAGGCAGAAATAAATAAGTAGGGTATACAATTCATGAATTTTTTTATAAATATTAATTTTCCCAACTAAGATTAGGAAATATATTGTGCGAAACATTTACTAAATGCTGTTAGTACACCTGTTCAACGCCGAATTTAGTTTTTTTTGTGCATGTCTGACTTTAAAGTATACCTAATCGTATGATTAATACATTATACGAGTATAAATAAAAAGTACTCATACGCCTACTGTGTCTTATTATTAATATACTTCATACGCAGTAGTGTACAAATCGAGTACTTCTCAAATTAAATGCCATTGAATATGCATTTTCAAACAAATTGTAATTGTATTTAAAATAATTATTATAACTTGCATTACATTCCACTATAAGAGAAGGAAAAATTCCTTTTATTTCTTCAATCTCAAAAACTATTACCTGAAGTCATTGAAAGCAGTGTTTAAATCTATTCAGTTTATATAAATCACCTTCTCACTTCGTATGAAGAAAATTCCGTTAGTTTAACAAACTTGTGTGACAACATGAAAACGTTTTCCAATTTTCCGCCACATTAAAGGCAATTTTCCGGGTTAGTTTTTTCTTCATTCCAAACATTCTTTCAACTTTTTTTGGGATGTAATGGACACTGCTGATAGGGTTTTATTTCATGTTTAATGGGACACAAATAACCCTCATATATGACAAGCTATCAGTGGGGAACAACACTACTGGTTGCTTCCCCAAATACTGAGTTTTTCACTTCAGTTCCTATGAACGAGGGTGGGTAATCCACCAGTATGGGGGGCATGGGAGTTTTTTCGTTGTTTGTATCTTTTGGTTTCCGGCGATAAAAACAAAGAGTTGTGCTAGAAGTTGATAGTTGGATTTAATGGCCGTGAGATGGTGGTTCTTTGCAAAGTTTGACAGTTTTTTCATCAAAAAGCAAGGGAGAATGCATATTAAAAATTAATTTTAAACTTTTCTTTTACAAATTTATTGACAGTTACCTAAGGTAGCTCTTTTAAACAACTCAAAAAAACATTACTTGTATAAAGTAGCTTATTTTACTTAGAAAATCTTGGGAAAGTTTGGAACATTAAATGCAATACAAACAAGTTAGAAAAGATGTCAGAGGCCGACCAATTAGGTTTTCTATATAAGAGTCAACCATGCGGTCGATCAATTATTCGATATTTTTAAGAGTTGATTGCAGATTGGCCTATGCTCCACACTGGAACGGCGGGAACAAATATATATATATTGCAGAAGTAGTTTTTTACACTACAGTCGTCTAATTAAGTTGTTCTCCAGGCTAGAGTCGACCAATGAAATTATTCCCTAGAATAGAGTTCCAAGCTCTAAGGTCGACTTTACGGTCGTTCTCAAGACAAAGGTTATGCGTGGAAGACGTTCTCTATATAAGAGTCCACCTTTGATATAGTTATACATGTTAGAGTCGACCTTTGAAGTCATTCTCTGTATTAGAGTCGTCTAAGAAGTCCTTCTCTGGACCTACGAAATTCCTTCCTATTCGAGTGACCTATGAAATATTCCTTGCTATTAGACTCGACCTATGAGGACGTTGTCCATACTAGAGTCGACCTACGAGGAATTCCTTTTCAATAGACTTGACCTATATTTGAGTCGACATATGAGATCTTTATCTATATTAGAGTCCCATGATGTTGTTCGCTGTATTAGAGTGAACTTATAAGGGCGTTATCCGTATTAGAGTCGACCTATGAAGTGGTTCTCTATATTAGAGTCGACCTATAAGGTCGTTCTCTATATTAGATTCGACCTATGACGTCGTTCTCTATATAAGAGTCGACCTATGGGGTCGTTCTCTATATCAGAGTCTACCTATGGGCTCGTTCTCTATATTAGAGTCGACCTATGGGCTCGTTTTCTATATTAGAGTCGACCTACAAGAAAGTTCTCTATATTAGATTCGACCTATAAGAAAGTTCTCTTTATTAGAGTCGACCTATTAAACTATGAATACTTTCTCTATATTAGAGTCGTCCTCTGAGGACGTTCTCTTTATTAGAGTCGTCTTATGATCGTTCTCTATATCATAGTCGATCTGTGATGTTGTCCTCTACATTAGGGTCGACATATAAAAATTTCTTTCCTTTTAGTCGACCTATGAGGTCGTTATCTATATTAGAGTCGACCTATGAGGTCGTTATCTATATTAGAGTTGACCTATGAGGTCGTTCTCTATATTAGAGTCAACCTAAGAGGACGTTCTCTATATTAGAGTCGACCTATGAGGTCGTTATCTATATTAAAGTCGACCTATGAAGTCGTTCTCTATATCAGAGCCGATCTATGATGTCGTTTTCTATATCAGAGTCGTCTTATAAAGTCGTTCTCTATATTAGAGTCAACCTAAGAGGTCGTTCTCTATATTAGAGTCAACCTAAGAGGTCGTTCTCTATATCTCGATCTATGAGGTCGTTATCTATATAAGAGTCGACCTATGAGGTCATTCTCTATATTAGAGTAAACCTAAGAAGGCGTTCTCAATATTAGAGTCAACCTATGAGGTCGTTCTCTATATCAGAGTCGATCTATGAGGTCGTTATCTATATTAGAGTCGACCTATGAGGTCGTTATCTATATTAAAGTCGACCTAAGAGGTCGTTCTCTATATTAGAGTAGTGCTATGAGGTTGTTTCCTATATCAGAGTCTACCAATAACGACGATCTCTATATTAGAGTCGACCTATTACGACGTTCTCTATATTAGAGTCGTCGGCTGAGGACGTTCTCTATATTAGAGTCGTCCTATAAGAACGTTCCCTATATTAAAGTCGACATATAAAAACGTTCTCTATATTAGAGTCGACCTATGAAGACGTTCTCTATATTAGAGTCGTCTTATGAGTCCGTTCCCTATATAAGAGTCGATCTATGAGGACATTGCCATAGTAGAGTCAACCTATGAAGACTTTCTCTATATTAGAGTCGTCCGCTGAGGACATTCTCTATATTAGAGTAGTCCTATAAGAACGTTTCCTATATTAAAGTCGACATATAAGAACGTTCTCTATATTACAGTCGACCTATGAAGACGATCTCTATATTAGAGTCGACCTATGAGGACGTTCTCTATATTAGAGTCGTCCTATAAGAACGTTCCCTATATTAAAGTCGACATATAAAAACGTTCTCTATATTAGAGTCGACCTATGAAGACGTTCTCTAAAATAGAGTCGTCTTATGAGGCCGTTCCCTATATAAGAGTCGATCTATGAGGACATTGCCATAGTAGAGTCGATCTATGAGGACATTGCCATAGTAGAGTCAACCTATGAAGACTTTCTCTATATTAAAGTCGTCCTCTGAGGACATTCTCTATATTAGAGTAGTCCTATAAGAACGTTCCCTATATTAAAGTCGACATATAAGAACGTTCTCTATATTACAGTCGACCTATGAGGCCTTTCTCTATATTAGAGTCGACCTATGAGGTCGTTCTCTATACTAAAGTCGCCCTATGAGGTCTTCTTTCTTAATAGACTTGACGTGTGAGGTCTTACGCTATATTTGAGCCGACCTATGACATAGTTACATATATTAGAGTCCCATGAGGTCGTTATCTGTATTAGAGTGGACTTATGACGACGTTCTCTATATTAGAGTCAACTTATGAGGTCGTCCTAAGAGGGCGTTCTCTATACTTGAGTCGACCTATGAGGTCGTTATCTATATTAGAGTCGACCTATGAGATCGTTCCTTATATTAGAGTCGACCTGTGAGGTCGTTATCTATATTAGAGTCGACCTATGAGATCGTTCTCTATATTAGAGTCGACCTGTGAGGTCATTCTCTGTATTAAATTGGACTTACTCGTATGAGCACGTTCTCCGTATTCGTGTCGTGCTATGAAGTCGTTCTCTGCATTAGAGTCAAAACGTTCTCTTCTATTAGAGTGGACCTATAAGGACTTTTTCTATATTAGTGTCAACCAATGAGGTCGTTGCCTACATTAAATTCGACCTATGAGGTCGTTCGTAATACTAGATCCGAATTTAGGTCGTTCTCTTTATTGGAATCGATATTTGAAGTTATTATCCACAGTAAAGTAGATCTCTTACATCGTCCTTTATACTAGACTCTGCCTTTGCGATTGTTCTCTAGACTATAGTCTATATATGCGCTCATTCTCTATATTACAATAGGGCTTTCAAAGCAGCCTTTGTGGTCGCCATCTATACTAGAGTCGACTTTTGAGGTCATTATCTCTACCCAAGTCGATCTTTTGGACGTGATCTATGGCACGTAATGTATACCTTTGAATATACTCGTATGCTACAGTTAACCGTTTAGTTCGTTCTCTGCAAGAGAGTCATCCTTTTAAACCGTTTTCTGAATGAAAGTCGGTTTTTTGTGTTCTTCTCTCTACTTGAGTCGTCCCTTGAAGTCATTCTCTTTAAAAGGGTCGACCTTAGAGATCGTTCTCTATAAATAGACAACATTTGAGGTCCTTCTCTATACTAAAGTCGACTTTTGAGGTATTTCTGTATACTAGAGTCGGCCTTTGAGGATGTTCTCTCAAAAATAGTCTCCCTTAAATATCTCCCTTTTCTATAACAAACACCTCTGAGAGTCTTCCTTAAGACACTTTGGTATTATTTACTCAACTACTTCTCGTTTCACCCAATTTAAATAACAAATTTCGTAACAACAACACAAAAAAAATTCTAATGAAAATTCAATTATTCTTTATATCCTGCTAGATTCGGTTGTAAGCTAGAACTTCAATGCTGTTGTGTGTGTCCTTATGACATCTGCGAGTTACTTATTCTGCTCCCATCACTGAATACATAATTTCACAATATTCGTATTCCCAAAAAAATGCAAAGAACGTTTTTCATTTATACAACTAAAATGTGCATGAAATTTAAAGAGGGGAGGGAGAACTGATCCCTATTGGTCTAGATAGCTATATGGATATGGGTTATTGTGCGCAGTATTTAAGCGGGAATATATTTTGGTATCTAGCCAATTGTCATACTATATTATGTGGAATGACCTATCTATTTCGCTGGTGTAACAAGAAATGGGAAGCAAGAATAAATGTATATACGAGTGTGTTTGTATTTCCCCGGAATATTTTGTTGGCTTATCCCAATGTAAAGTTTGCCACTCGATTTCAGTGAATGTATAAGTATAGCATCATATCTTTTTATTTGGTTTCCATATTAAAATTCCAAAGTATTGCACAAAGTACCTAGTATGAATACGAAATGGGAGAAAATTGGCAAAGTTTCTCATAAAGGTTAATGAACACCAAGGAATATAATATGATTTACAACTTCACCAAGTAGAATTAGGGTAATATTAAACCTGTACTGAAAGGCCCAGGTGTGTTGGCTATGTAATTGCAATTGTATGCAGAGTGGGGGTAATTAAATGACCAACCTTTTCATGCTACATTTTCTATGGAAAGGAGTTTTCCAAAATCGTTATTCGTGGTCCAATAACGACTTTATTTTATTAAAAAATTCAGGAACAAGTACTTATCTATTATAGTTTAAAATTACTGTGTGTCATTCCAAAAATTTTACAGATTGAAGGCTCTATGGTTCAATTCAACCATTTTAATGTAGCAAACCACTGCATAGCTCACTCAAAAAGTACTGACTTTTTAAAAGATGGTTTATAAACGAGACTAATTATAACCCCATGCGCCTAGCCGCACGTTGTTTCAGAATATTTTTTGCTGGCCAAAACTCTGTAACTTTGGAACCGATAGAGATATTTTCGTATTTTTCGGCAGGTAACTCCTTTTGCTTTTCGCCAGTTTTTATTTGAATTAAATCGGATCAGCAGTTATTGAGGAATTCAAGGTCAAAGTTGAACTTTTGATTTTTTTAATATTTAGCATGCAAATGTGGTTTTTTTTGTTTTTGTCTTCTTTATTTATTTAAAAAAAAGTCATACGTTGATAAATAAACCATTTTAATAATAAATTTTGTAAAACCAAAAAAAATTTTTTTCGCAATAAAAATTTCCTCGATATTTAAAAAAACCCTTGTATAGCAAACTTTTTTTATATTTTGTATTTGAAAAACATTAAGGGAAAGCATTTACCTTTTATTTATATATGTAACAAAACCAGTAAATTATAATTTTTATTCGTTCGGTTGAAAAATTGCCTGCAAATATTCCATATTTTGTTCCGTATTATTTCTGTCCTCTAGCAGCCCTCTTGCATCTTCATCTATGTAAGTGCCGATGTTCTACTTTCCATTGATTTCCAATGCTGGAGGTGAGGGGATCTGACGTTGCCAACAAAATATTAAATAGATCTTCGTTTGTACAATTTCGAGATATTTTTCTGGTATTGTGCTCTCTATAAAACCTGTAATCCTTATTTCTTTTTTCCTGGGCTTCCTCTGATAGATCTCCGATTGGTACCAAATGATGCTTAATGACAGAAAGAAAAGAATGAACGTTAATATCATTAAAATGGTACTTATCTCATTTTAATCTGAAGTTATGTCGACTTTCAAAAAAAAAATTTAGATGCCCCACTTTGGCACCCTATAAAATCTAAACCGCTATAAATTTTAACAAACGGTAAACTGTCAAATTTTCGTATCATCTTGCATCAAATCGTAATTTTTGGGTCGAATTTCCTTCTACAAAAATATACAACAATTACGTTTTTTTCCAAAATTACATAAAATATTTCTTTTCAGCAGCACACCACGCCAACAATAATAAATATTTTGATCTAATTTGTTGGCTACCCTAATCTCAATATGTTTGCTATTGAATGGCCTTAAAACTTTAGAAATCGGCGACGACAAAAAATTTTAATTTTGGCCAGTAAAATTCAATTCTGAACCGCAGTGCGCCGCCCCATTCCTGTATTTACTTCTTTCTATCAAAATTCCATGATTATACATATAGGGGAAAAATCACATATATTGTCCCTAGGACCTTTTTAACTTTTTGTCCCATACTAAAAACTTTCTGTCCAACCATATTATATGTATTTTGCTTTTTGCCTGTGGAATAATTCTATATAGGAAACTGTTTTGCAGAATTAACGCACTGGAACGTGTAAGCAAGGCCAACTTTGCTTTATATTCCTGCAGGAAGGCTGTAGGGTCGCGGTGGGGCCTCTCTGCTAATATCGTCCATTCGATATATATGCAGCAGTAGTTCGTCCAATACTGTTAAATGGCATTGTGGTATGGTGGACGGTAACTAACAAACTAAACATCACCAACCTACTATCAAAGGTTCAGAGAGCTTCATGGGTTTGCATAAGCGGAGCCTTAAGGACTACAGCGACTGAGTGTCTACAAGCCCTACTCCATATACTTCCGACGACGTGGCAATCGCAGTGAGTGGCAAATTCGTAAACGTCCTCAGAGACATCCTACAGGTGGCTCTGAACAAGTTGGCTAGATGGGCCAGAAGCAGCGGTTTGGGCGTTAACCCCAACAAGACAGAATTGGTTCTCTTTACTAGGATGAATAATGTCCCACATGTGGACCCTCCACCTCGGATAAATGGAACAGATCTAGTCTTTTCTGAAAGTGCAAAATTTTTAGGAATAATTCTAGATAGGAAAATGTTATTTAGACTTAACGTATTGGAACGTGTAAGGAAGGCCAACGTCGCCTTATATTCCTGCAAAAAGGCTGTAGGGTCGCGGTGGGGACTCTCTCCTAAAATCGTCCACTGGATATATATAGCAGTAGTTCGTCCAATACTGTTATACGGTATTGTGGTATGGTGGACGGTAACTGACAAACTAACCATTACCAACCTACTAACAAAGGTTCAGAGGACTGCCTGCCTGAGCATAAGCGGAGCCTTAAGGACTACAGCGACCGAGTCTCTACAAGCCCTAGTCCATATACTGCCGATTAATATTGTGGCGAGAGAAGTTGCAACCAAAGCGGCAATAAGATTAAACTGCCTATCAATGTGGAGGTACAAGAACTATGGTCACATGAGGATATCAAAGTGTAGTGCTATGGTAACCGACCGAGTGGACTATATACCAACAGTGTACACCTTCGAGAGAAATTACATCACTATGATTTCCGCCAGAGATGAATGGGTCGGCAGAATACCAGGTAATATAAACCATCTCCACTTTTACACGGATGGTTCGAAGCTTGATGAAAAGGTTGGCTTCGGAGTACACTGTGAAGAACTTAGTCTGGATATAGCTCACAGACTACCAGATACCTGCAGTGTCTATCAAGCCGAAATAATGGCAATATGGGAAGTCGCCAAGTGGCTGAGTCGCAACATAGTAACCAACAATGGCGTTGTCATTTACTCGGACAGCCAGGCTGCCATCAATTCTCTGGAGGCAACATCCCTAAATTCACAAACAGCCCTCGACTGCCGCAGATCTCTTAACGAGATGGCTGAGCAGTTTAATATACACCTCATATGGGTGCCTGGGCATAGGGATATCCCGGGGAACTGCAAAGCCGATGAACTTGCTAGGAAAGGGACGACATTACAAATTCTCGAAGAATTTGCATATATTGGTGCGCCACTATCCACGTGCAAGCTTTGGCTTAGGCAAGAGGCAATCAGGCAGTCCAACGATAGATGGACAGAAATCGGCACCTGCAGGGTAGCTAGACAAATCTGGCCAAGGTATGACCTGAGAAGGTCAAAATATCTCCTCGCACTAGAGAGGAAACGATTGTCTACGTTAGTACAGGTTCTGACGGGACACTGCTTGATCGGCGAACACGCCAAAAGATTGGGTATTGACTCCAATGACTTCTGCCGAAGCTGTGGAGATGAGGAAGAAGTAGAGAGCATTGAGCACTTGCTTTGCGACTGTCCCGCTTTGAGTAAACGACGACTGGATATACTGGGGTCGGCCTTTTTAGGCAGCCTAACAGATCTTTCCAGTACTGATATTCGTATTATCGATAAATTTATATATCAAACAGGTTGGTTTCGATGAGGGGCATTTCAGCCCGTGGTAACACTAGGGACCTAAACTGGTCTATGTGAGCTTGTAAAAAAATACGGCTGCCACCCTAACCTAAACCTACTTCCGATTAATATTGTCGCGAGAGAAGTTGCAACCAGAGCGGCACTAAGATTAAACTGCCTATCAATGTGGAGGTACAAGAACTACGGTCACATGAGGATATCAAAGTGTAGCGCAATGATAACCGACCGCGAGGACTGTATACGAACGGTGTACGCCTTCGAGAGGAACTACATCACTATGATGCCATCCAGAGATGAATGGTTTGGCGGAATACCAGGTAATAAAAACCTTCTCCACTTCTATACGGATGGTTCGATGCTAGATGAAAAGTTTGGCTTCGGAATGCACTGTGAAGAACATGGTTTGAATATAGCTCACAGACTACCAGTACCTGCAGTGTCTATCAAGCCGAAATAATGGCAATATGGGAAGTAGCCAAGTGGCTGAGTCGCAACATAGTAACCAACACTGCCGTTGTCATTTACTCGGACAGCCAGGCTGCCATCAATTCTCTGGAGGCCACTTCCCTAAATTCACAAACAGCCCTCGACTGCCGCAGATCTCTTAACGAGATGGCTGAGCAGTTTAACGTATGTATACCGCATATGGGTATCTGGGCATAGGGATATCCCGGGGAACTGCAAAGCTAATGAACTTGCTAGGCACAACATAACAAATTCTCGAAGAATTTGCATATGTTGTTGCTGTTCAGATGCAAGCTTTGGGTTATGCAAAAGACAATCAGGCAGTCCAATGAAAAATTGACAAATCTGGCCAAGGTATGACCTGAGAAGGCCAAATATCTCCTCGCACTTTAGAGAAAAATATTGTCTACGTAAGCATCAGTTCTGAGGGGACACTGCTTGATCTGCGAAAACGCCAGAAGGTTGGATATTGACTCCAATGACTTCTGCAGAAGCTGTGGAGATGAGGAAGAAGTGAAGAGCATTAAGCACTTCCTATGCAACTGTCCCGCATTGAGTAAACGACGATCTTTCAGGTACCGATATTCGTACTATCGATAAATTTGTATATCAAACAGGTTTGTTTCGATGAGGGGCATTTCAGCCCGTGCTAACACTAGGGACCTAAACCGTTCTATGTGAGCTTGTAAAAATATACGGCTGCCACCCTAACTTAAACCTAGTATTAGTTCTGACAGGACACTGCCTGATCCTCGAAACGCTTTGCGTAAACGACGTACGGTATATCGGCCTTCCTAGGAAGTCTGACAGATCTTTCAGGTAGCGATATTCTTACTATTGATAACATTGTTTATCAAACAGGTTTATCAAACAACTTTGCCACCTCACATAGACCTTTGGAATAATGTATGTATGTTACATACAACTGTATCAGTTTCCGAAGCACTCGTAAGAGAATATGATTTTGAGAATGTCAGCGTGATTTCTAGTTTCGAAGAACAACAAGCGGAACCATTGTTGGTTACACCAAGAGACATGGATATTTCTGAAAATGTCTGCGGTAGTAGGACCAAAAAGTTTCCTTTAAATATTATGGCATCTGCGTGCTTGGGAATACACCAATATTTAAGAATGGCTTGCGCAGTGGGGGAGCTTTGCTCATTACGTGGTCCCAAAAACCATGATTTGACCGAATGGACGTTTTGCTTCGTGTGTATGTATTTCATCGTATATAAATGGCAACTTATAGAACAAAATTATTACATTTTGATAATCCTTGTGTCATTTGAAGAATCACAGCCTAGGGATATCCCTATGTCCACGTACCCATATGAGGAATATCTTAATGGATTTCTCGCTTTTGAAATGAAGACAAACATGGTTTTTCTCCATTTTGATAGGCCTGCTTGATTCAACAAATGTAGAGTTCTCTGAGCCAGCGAGTCAGTGTATCAGCCAATACATGTAGGCCCGTCGGCGAGATGTTGTCTGCTCCTGGTTACTTAAAAGGGTTAAAGCTTGTTTTTGTAGTCCAAAAAATTCTAGGTTCGGTTATAATCCCGCTGACGACAAGAAGTGTAGAGTTATCTGAGCCAGTGAGTCAGAGTATCAGACTCGGCGAGATGCTGTCTGGTCTGGCAACTTAAAAGGGTTAAACCGTTTTTTTAGGCCAAAGAGTACTAAATACGGCTACAATCCCGCTGGCGACTTCTGTTGTCATCACATCAGCGGTTTATCCAACTGAAATATCCAATTCCTCTTCAGAGTTGCCCGGGAAATGTGTTGGGGCGTTCTTAAGGCCGGGTTAGGTAAACTTAACCGTAATTTAACTTTAGCGCCGCCGTAACTTTGCCCGCTGGAGCAATTACCCAACACTTCAAAAACGTGCCATATGACTCGGACATTCACAACAAACATAGCAACAAATTCATTTTATTTTATATTTATTTGCTACTAATTTATCATTTTATTACTTATTCATCAACTTATTCAAATCAAATTTCAGCATATTCAGCCGTCTGTTTGTCCAGATTCACACTCGACAATTTTTTGCAAGTGTCAAAGTTTGTAGGAGAGAGAGGCAGAGAGCTCTTTGTGCCTGACTTTACGTTTCGGTTTCGTTGGCTAATCGTTTACACTGATTTCCATATATCTGATTGATTCAGCTGATTCGCTACGCTACGGGAGCGTTACGGTTACGTTTGCCTAACACAGCCTTTAACCTAGCTTAAATGCGTCTCTTAATGAGAAGGTTCTACAGAAAACTTCGTATGTTGTTATCAACCCCCAGGGTTGCCAGAGCCGCAACTATTCTGGTAGGATTTACGTTGTTGAAAGTTGCCTTTATATTAAAATGCCTTCAAATTTTCACAACTTTGTTTGTCTGCTTGATTTATTGGCCCTACTACATATTCACTTGCAACCACTGTGCAACAAATGCTAATTAATTTGGTTCGCTTAATATATAAACAATTTTTAAAGCAGATAATGTAATATTTTCTAATGCGTGCCTATTAGCAACTGCTACGTACAAATTCCTGGGAGATTTCAAAACTTTCCGTAGGTAATTAAAAAACAAAAAGTGATGACCACTTAAAAGCTTATGGGGCTTCGGGCAAAAAGCCCAGTTGAGTTACTAACTTCAGTGAGAGTAGTTGAGGAGTTATGACAAAACTCTCAACCGTCTACTATTACATAGTTTTGGCAGTGGGTTTAATGAATTTTCAATATAACCCCAAAACTCGAAAAATAAACCTTTACCACTGGCCCATCATTATCTATTCGGTTTTGCTAAATTCTATATTTTTCGTTTTGCAACCCATTACTATAATATATTCGAGTAAAATTTCTCATCAGTGTGAAAAATTTGATGTTTTGCTGATAATGAAGCACTTAATTGGAACGGCCCACTGTTTGGCCTATTCGACTATTATGGCTCTGACATGGCTGAAGCGTAAACAGTTTCAGTTGCTCTGTTACAAATATCTCGCGCTTATCGAAAATTATCTAAGTGAATCGAATTTGCTGGAACATCAAGAGACCGTGAGGTCTGCTCGTAATATTCTCATGAAGAAATTTCTATTCTCGGTGTGTAAAATGATAGTTCTTTATGTGAATATCTATAATCACGTTAGTAACAGTGACTGTGCGGATATGGAAGGATTTACCTACAAAGCCATTGCTATTTATTATGGCATTGCAAATATTCAACAATTGATAGTGGATATTAATGTGGTTTTTGGTCTAGTATTCATTGATATGTGTCTCAATATGTTGCGAAATAATTTGCAGAACATTGAAAGGGATATACGTCTCATGTATAAAGCCCAGCTGCAGCGGCAAACCTCGGAATATGCCGACTCCCAACAGCGAATTCATTACAAATGGCGTTGCCATTTAAGTCGTAGCGTTGAAGAGATTTCAAAGGAAGTTCTAAAACTCCAAGACCTGGCCAAAGATCACATGGAGATCTATCAATTTCCTGTACTGTTCCTGCTCTTGACCGTGTTCGTGGGTTTGGTCAATCTCATGTTCAATGTTACAGTTTATGTAGCTGATTTTAAAAATGTGAAAATTTTCAAATTACTTTTCTATTTCTATATATTGGTGGCCTCTTTCAGTAATGTCATGATCTTTTATAATATTTGTGACTCCCTAAGGAGGGGCTATAGAAAAATGCGTTTGCAGGTCTATAGAATTGCAGTCTATGCCTCGTTAGCGAATGCCGGACTATTGCATAGAGATAATTTGCTACTAAATGTAAGTGAGTTATAAACTATTATTGTAGAACTAATAATTTATGGCATTCTTCTATTCTAGTTGGATATATTTCTTCTGCAGTTACGCCTTCGCGAATTTAAAATAACTGTTTGTGGCCTATTTGAAATTCGCAATAGTGCTGGGGTGTCGATGATATATAAAATTTTTTTAAATCTTATATACTTAATACAATCGGTTTTACAAAGTTTATAAATTGAACTGGAAATAAATAAATAATTTTATTTACATAAAATGCTACACGAAGACTTTGTTTGGTGGACCTACTATCTACCTACCTACTGAATAAGGTCCCATGAATGGTTATTGATATACATAGTTAAACACAGATTGTAGTCCACTCACTTGAAATTTGTGGTCTCCATAGCATTAAAAAGATAAATCGGGCGAGTCCTTTATACATCAGCTATATTAAAAGATGAATAAATTAGCTAAATGTCAATCAGAAATGAGCTGCGCCCTTGATAAAAAATATTTCTACCAAACTTCAATCAAATAGCATAATTATTTTAGAATGTGTCGTGACAGACGGATATGGCTAAGTCGTCTTATAAATATACAATGCAGCTATGCTCTGTCCTTCGGGGGACGCGTCCACGGAAGCAGTTGCGGACAACACTGCGGTCCCTGCGGAAGAGTCTCGGAGGGCTCGACCACCAAATGGCCAGGGCACGGAACCCACAAAGAATACAAAGACCGGGATGTGGAACTGGCGACCTCATGGTTTCTCAATTTAGCATCATAACCTCTGACCTGCCTCTACCAGAATATAAAACCGTGAATCCCTGACAGTACCTGGAACCTCATCATGAAAAAGAATGAATTGAAACAACAACTTCTTATAAAAACCCATCGCATCGAATATCAAAAACCTGACCAAGGAAGTTAAAACATCCTCCCGAGAAGACAGACGAAGGTACTACGGAACACTCGCCAAAGAATCTGAGAATGCTGCCAGAGCAAAAAACATGCGAGAGCTCAACTAAATAGATGGTCGACTTGTCAATCAAACGTTCTGCAACAGGCCTCGGATAAACAAATCAGAAGATGGAAAGAACACTTCGAATGCGTTAGCAACACAGATGATTGCTCTGAATGTTATACAGACCCAGATAGAGTTTGAGAACATCAATTAGGATCCTCCAACTTCAGCCGATATCATTTACGCTATAAACTCATTGAAGAAAAACAAAACACCAAATGAAGACTGCATCCCAGCAGAATTATTTCAAGCGGACGCTACAGTATCAGCCGAAATTATACATATCACATTACAGACACCACAGGGAGGTGTACTATCCCCACTAATTTGGATCCAGCCATGAATGGAATCCTCTTTTGCGTTTGTCAGATTAGTGTAACAGAATCTTTATGTCTTTAAATTTGAAGAAATGTAAGAAAATGTCTAATTACTCTATAGGCAATTACACCCTTGATAATATTGATAACTTCAATGATCTAGGCGTTTTACTTGACCCCAAACTTGAATTTAACGTACACATTGAATCGTGTGTAGCGAAAGATTTAAGTATAATAGGATATATCAAACAATAGGTTTAGCTTTAGGTTAGGGTGGCAGCCGTTTTTTCCTGTCAGCTCTCATAGAGCAGTTTAGGTCCCTAGTGTTACCAAGGGCTACAATGCCTACCATCGAAACCAACCTGTTTGATATACAAATTTTATAATTTTATTCGATATTACGAATATCGGTACTGGAAAGATCTGTTAGGCTGCCTAGAGGGGCCGACCCCAGTATGTTCAGTCGTCGTTTTCTCAGAGCGGGTCAGTCGCATACCAAGTGCTCAATGCTCTCCACTTCTTCCTCATCTCCGCAGCTTCTGCAGATGTCATTGGAGTCAATACCCAATCATCTGGCGTGTTCGCCGATCAAGCAGTGTCCCGTCGGAACTGATACTAACATAGACAATGTTTTCCTTTCTAGCGCGAGGAGATATTTTGATCTTCTCAGGTCATACCTTGGCCAGATTTGTCTAGGTTCCCTACAGGTGCCGATTTCTGTCCATCTTTCGTTGGACTGTCTGATGGCCTCTTGCCTAAGCCAAAGCTTGCACGTGGATAGTGGCGCACCAATATATGCAAATTCTTCGAGAATTTGTAATGTCGTCCCTTTCCTAGCAAGTTCATCGGCTTTGCAGTTCCCCGGGATATGCCTATGCCCAGGCACCCATATGAGGAGTATATTAAACTGCTCAGCCATATCGTTAAGAGATCTGCGGCAGTCGAGGGCTGTTTGTGAATTTAGGGATGTTGCCTCCAGCGAATTGATGACAGCCTGGCTGTCCGAGTAAATGACAACGCCAGTGTTGGTTACTATGTTGCGATTCAGCCACTTGGCGACCTCCCATATTGCCATTATTTCGGCTTGATAGACACTGCAGGTATCTGGTAGTCTGTGAGCTATATCCAAACTAAGCACTGCACAGTGTACTCCGAAGGCAACCTTTTCATCAGGCTTCGAACCATCCGTGTAAAAGTGGAGATGGTTCCTATTTCCGGGTATTCTGCCAACCCATTCATCTTTGGCCGGAATCATAGTGAAGTAATTTTTCTCGATGGGATACACAGTTGGTATATAGTCCACTCGGTCGGTTAATACACTTTGATATCCTCATGTGACCGTGGTTCTTGTACCTCTACATTTCTGGTCCAAGCCTGGTTAGAGTCTTGCCGTCTTGCTGTTATGCGTCTCCTATTGAGCAGGCTTTGAATGAGTCTTATCAAGCTAGAGTTCACCCTTAGATGTGACAGCGCCGCAATTACCGAATCTGAGTGAATGTTGTTAAAAGCCCCGTCTATGACCAGAATGGCCACCACAGTGAATTTATTGAAATGTAGGGTCGATCCGATTGGGCTCAAAAGTTCGTGCAGGGCAGATTCTGGAGGCATTCCCCTGTTGTAGGCATGTTGGTTCCCCTACAGGAGATTTGTATCCAGGTTTTTTCTAATACAAGAATCTAAAAGTCTTTACAGACCTTTCAATAGGTAGGAAGATAGTATGCGATGTCTTTCCCGCTTTGGATGTGATTACCACTTTAGTCCATCGATTGGAGATATATGATAGCCTGATGCAGCCTTCATAAATGTTCTCCAGCCAGGGGATAATGTACTCGTACTTCAACATTATCTGAATTTCTAATGGGGCAATGCCGTCTGATCCAGGTGATTTGAAGGGCTCAAAGCTGTTACTCGCACAGCAAGTTCTGGTTTCCTCAGTCAACAACCTATGGTCCTGGTTTAGTAACAGTTGTTAAGAAATTAGAAAAAAAGTTGATTTTTTTCTAACAAAAAAAATTGTGTAACACATCGAAGCAGTGATCTATGACCTCAAGTATATTAGGCGGAAATCCATTTTTAGCCATTTTAAGTCAATGTCTGTCCGTCGTCTGTTTGTCACGAAAACTCTCGAAAGAAGTAACCGACTGACTCTAAATTTGGTATGTGGAAATTCTTTTTTTCTCTGGCAGGCTAAGTTGGAAGATAGGCGATACTGGTCCACTCCTTCGGGTACCTCCCCCACAAAAGGGTTAACATTTAGTGAAATATAGATTTTTTTAATAACTTCTATACTACTTATCAACCATAAAAGCAAAGGATGATACGGATCTGACTATCACTTTCCAGACTGCGGTAGTCGCAAATGGAATCTCAAAGGATGATGGGCCCGGCACAACACGTCGTAATCCTAGAAGAGATTTTTCGACTAGTCTATCGACACATGAAGAAGTCTTGTTGTCCTTGCAATGAAAGACATGAACGACTCTAAGTCAGCAGGCCCGAATAAAATACCAGCCAAACTTCTGAAATATGGTGCCACTGCGATATCGGATTACATTACACCAATTATCCAAGAAGCGTTGATTAAGAACAAAATTCTTTGCCGAGTGGAAAAACGAAGTCGTTGTTACAATAGCTAAAAAGGGTGACCTTACACCTTGCTCGAATTCGAGAGGCATTAAAGTAACTAATGCTATAGGAAAGAACATGGCACATATAATCTTACAACGAATAAAGGCCGGGTTAGGCAAACTTAACCGTAGCGCCCTCGTAGCGTAACGAATCAGCTGATTCAATCTGACATATGGAAATCAGTGTAAACGTAGCCAACGGAAAGGAAACGTAAACGGACGGCTGAATCTGCTGAAATTTGATTTGGACGGTACGTTTACGTGCATTTGCAAACAAAATTAGTAAAATAATGAAAAAAGAACAAATTTATGTGAAACTTTTGAAAAGTAATGATAAATAAGTAATAAAATGATAAATTAGTAGCAAATAAATATAAAATAAAATTAATTTGTTGCTGTTTTTGTTGTGAATGTCTGAATGATACAGCACGTTTTTCACGTTTTGGGTAATTGCTCCAGCGGGCAACGTTACGGCGGCGCTAAAGTTAAATTACGATTAAGTTTGCCTAACCCGGCCTTAAGACCTGCTGTGGAACAAATTTTTCTTGTTCCTACTGTGGAAAAAACGGTGCGGCATCAGACCAGGCAATGAAGCCGACCAAAATTTTCGGCGGCGGCGGCGGCGCATTGGATCCAATTTCAACAATCGAAAGTGCACGACTACGAATGTAATTCTCCGGCAAAAGTGGTGTTTTGAGATATTTAGCGTTAGAGGAAAAAACTTAAAATTAACACAAATTTTATGGAAGATTGATGTAATATTGAAAATCGGTTCAATAAATTTTCAGTGGTTGATACATTTGTTATTGAGTGGACGATTATTGGCCAAAGGAAATTGGGTCGTTCCGGAGTCTTGATCCGATGGTCTTGGGCATCAGTATTTGTAAAAGTCTGTAAAGGTCTGTTAATTTGGACGCTTTTCTTCTATGTCTGCACATATGAATTTTAAAATCCCTTGCGTGAAATTTTGCATGTAATTTTCCAGAAACAGAAGAAAAATTTTAAAAATTCCAGACCTGCTTTGGTTTTTCATCCATAACTTTTACAAATATTTAGCCATCGAATATTCTATTCTATACAACATTCTGTGTAAATTTGAAAAAAAAGCGAGGGAAACAATTTATTTTGCACTCAAGTTTTTTTAAACGTAGGCTTTGTAAAAATCGGTTCAGCTGTTCAAGAGCTATTGTAATTTCCGTAAAACCCTAAACGCATTTTTTATTTCAAATTCCCATACATTTTTGGAATATTTTTTTAATAAACGATAGCCATATCTTATATTACCATTTAGACATTTTTATAAACTTTGTACGCTAAAATTAACTTTAAATATTGCAAATTCTAAACCAATGGTATCACTTAGTACACGGAGAAAAATCGCCATTTTTGATATGTTTGAATTGAAGGAAAATATATTTGGAAATGAATTTTTTGAATATTATATACTTGTTAGCAAATAAATTTTATTTAAAAATCATGAAATTTTGTTTGGAACGCATATATTAATATATTAGAACAAAATATATTTGAGCGCTGACTTTCACAAATAAAATATGACCCACAAACAAGTTATTGTTTAAGATGTTTTCCAAATATATTTTAATTAAAATTTTTTTTTTAAACTTTGCTGAATTTGTCGAAACATATACAATTTGTGTGTGTCAAATATTATATATTTAGGGTGTACCCTAAGCATATGTATATTTCAAGCAGAATATGTTTGAGTCAATATACTACAGAAGCGATTTTTTTCAGCGTGTAGTCACTTTCTAAATTTTCATGATTGCATAAAACAAATCTTCTTGACTCAATGTAAGTACAGACGATTTGCAGATCGGACAACATTGCCAGAAAAATGGCGGAAAAATGCAACCCTGTGAATTTACAACCGTGTAAACATACAATTTTTGTTTTGCAACGTTAGCAGAAAAGTCATTGCGAGATAATTTGCTGATTGTTATATGTTCGAAGTTTATGCATGTGACAACGGCGCCATTGCCAGAAAATCATTTTATTTGCAACACTGTCTATAATATATTTTTATTGGCAATCCTGCATATAAATATTTACAAAATATATTGTAAATATATGAAATTGTAATGTTTTCTTGCAATCGTCTGAACTGTCAATTCACCTTTGCCTAACAATCTGACATTGCCCGTATATTTGCAGCACTTTAACAGGGTTGATAACGTTTGCCGATCTGGCAATCGTCAATACTCAGCTTCACTAAATAAACTTCGACGGCTGAGTTTCAGCCGATGTGAGCTACTAAAATCGGCGGCGGCGCCAATTGGAAAAAAAATACCGGCTATGCCGCGCCTCCGATTTACGCCGCGTCGACTTCATAGCCTGTCTCAGACCAGGAGATTAATGTATTGACCATGTAAATACACTACGAATAATTATGGAGCAATCGGCAGAATACAATACCCATTTGTACCTCCTCATTGTTGATTTTAAACGAGCATTTAAAACTGTGGAGCATTTAACACTGCTTAAAAAAGGTATTCCACAAAAAATTGTCGACATGGTCCGTGAACTGTATAACGGTGCACAGCATTAAAGTCCGTTTCACTGGTAGAGAGCGCAATCGATTCAATACGAGCACTGATGTTAGACAAGGATGTATATTATCCCCTATTTTACTTCTTTACCACGTAAAGGGGAACGCTAACCGCGAGGCTCCTCTGGGTAGCAGATGGAACATGTCGGAGTGTCTTAACGATATAGACTACGCAGAAAATTTTTTTCGGCAGCCGGTGAACAGACGAAACTACTTTGGAACGAAATAGAATCGCGAAATTCTGAACACTTACTAATTACGAAGAGGGATGAACTAAGGGCCGTAATCGGTGTAGTAACGGGACATAACTCTTTATGTCATTCAAATGGCCTCCACGACTTCTTCTGCAGGAACGAATTCGATGAAACCAAATTTTCCTATTTGTTCGTACCTGATAGATTATGACGTTTCGTCCGGAAGGAAGGTCTTCTTATTCTATTTGTCTTTGGTATACGAGAACATAGCATACTTTTAGGCATTATAATATGTATTGGCATTATAGGCATTATAATATGTATTTGTGAGTTGGCAACGCATTTGCTATTACTAACAAGTAAAAGTGTTAAGTTCGGCCATGCCGAATCTTATATACCCTCCACCATGGATAGCATGTGACCTCACAAAATAACTCAAACCTAAAGAAAATAACACCGAAAACACAAAAAATATAGTAGATGAGAACAGTAGGAATCGCAGCAAGTTAGATGCTATATATGGGAGCTATATCTAAATATGGACCGATATGGCCCATTTGCAATCCCAAACAACCTGCAACTATAAGAAGTATTTGTACCAAATTTGATTAACCTAGCTCTATTACTGCGGACTGTAGCGTGATTACCACAAACGGACGGACAGACGGACATGGCTAAATCGTCTTACAATTT
>OZ005736.1:267833316-267835816 GCA_963930755.1 Eudasyphora cyanicolor
ATTATTATTATTATTATTATTATTATTATTATTATTATTATTATTATTATTATTATTATTATTATTATTATTATTATTATTATTATTATTATTATTATTATTATTATTATTATTATTATTATTATTATTATTATTATTATTATTATTATTATTATTATTATTATTATTATTATTATTATTATTATTATTATTATTATTATTATTATTATTATTATTATTATTATTATTATTATTATTATTATTATTATTATTATTATTATTATTATTATTATTATTATTATTATTATTATTATTATTATTATTATTATTATTATTATTATTATTATTATTATTATTATTATTATTATTATTATTATTATTATTATTATTATTATTATTATTATTATTATTATTATTATTATTATTATCTGGATACCTGTCGACCTCCAGTTTCACTTTGACTTGCCTGGGTACACGGATCTCTGCCCAGGTCGACCTCTTTTGTCCGACACTCGTGGGATCCAAACTGTCAACCCCAAATCAAAAACAAAAAGAAGAAGAGGATATCGTTACTGCTTTCCAAAGTAGTTCCAAGACCCTACGCTCGCCAGTAGAGACGCCGAAATCATCATCTGACGCTCAGAATACAGTAGAAAAACCTAACACAGTCACGCCTATGAACATAATAGATGAGTCCACCGAACAACTAAGTGTCGGTGGTTATAGCTCCCCTCGACAAGAGTTTATTCTCAAAATGAGGTACTCCGAAGAAGAAGCACTAGGAAAGTGCAAAAAGGCCCTTCGTAAAATGAGACAGGCAACGAGTAAACAGAGGAACATAAGTATGGATGTACAAAACGGGATCAGTGAGCTCGAAGAGCTCCTCGATATAATAGGTGACTGTCGCAGCAAATGGAAAGAAGCAGAAAATCAAAAAACTTCCGCCGAGAATACTGAATCGTCAGACGCAGCTAAGAAACCGCCAGAGGCATTAACCTCACTTAATAAACGGACCGCAAGCAGCCCAGCCGACGCAAATCCTGGAAAGAAGGTTAAGGAAAAATCACATGACATACATCATGTTAAAAAACCAGTAAATCTCTTGTCCAACGAGGCTAATGAAGACACCAAAACATCCAAGAAGGGAGGAAATAATCAAAAGAAAAAACAGCTGAAGAAACCTAAAAAGAGAAAGGAAGCTGTCATAATCAGACCCCTTGAAGGTCACAGTTACGCCGAAGTTTTGAAGAACCTCAGGCAAAATATCAAACCAGAGGACGCGGACGTTGCCATTCGCTCTATCAGTAAGACCAAAGCAGGTTCAATCCTACTAGTGATGGGTAAAGGCGGAGAGAAGGATAAATTCCGCGATGCCATCAAAGGCACACTAAAAGAGGCCGCAGAGGTTAAGGACCTAACACCTAAGGCAACACTGGAGATACAGGACCTGGACGTTCTATCCACTATCGAAGAAGTAAAGGCAGCTGTAAATAAAATCACCGAGGTTGCCGTAAGAGACATCACCGTAAATCTAACAGCCCCCAATAGAAGGGAACAGAGAAGAGCTTTCGTGGTGCTACCAGTCGACGGGGCAAACAAAATACTAAAGACAGAAAGAATAAAAATAGGAATGACAAACTGCACGGTTAAATACCGCGAAGAAACCAAACGATGTTTCAGATGCTTCGGCGCCGGACATACACAATTTGGCTGCAAAGGGCCCGACAGAAAAGGAATGGGACTATGCATACGATGTGGTGAAAAAGGACACAAGCTGAAAGAATGCAGAAACAGTCCAAAATGCTGCGTTTGTTCCAGCGAAGGGAAAAGTAGAGTAGACCACCTACCCGGCTCAAATAGATGTAACACAAATAAACAGCAGGCACGGTGAAAATACTCCAGCTAAATATGCACCGAGGAAGAGTTGCGGATGCTCTACTACCGCAAATAATTCTAGAGCAAAACGCAGACATAGCGATAATCAGCGAACAGCACTCGAAAAAAACAAATGGGCACTGGCTGGACGACAACACAGAAACAGCCGCAATATGGATACCAAGTAGAAGCAACATAAGACCAACGAACAACGGGAAAGGAAATGGGTTCGTATGGGTTCAGATAGACGGCATAACAATAGTAAGCTGCTACCTCACGCCAAGCGACAGTATCGAGGAATTTCGTATAAAACTTGACGGTATAGAAGACGAAATAAGACACATCGGTGGACAATTGATAGTAGCAGGCGACCTCAACGCCCGCGCAATAGACTGGGGATCGCGTACTACCAACTCCCGAGGCAGGAGCATTGTGGAAATGGCAGCTAGAACAGGCCTCATAGTCGCAAACATTGGAGGAGTGCCAACCTTTAGGCGACCTGGATGCGAGGGCACAATACCAGACGTAACTTTGGTATCAGAGACTTTAACAAGAAAAATAAAAAGCTGGAAAGTCCTCGAAATATACACTGCAAGCGATCATCAATATATATCGTACGCTATAGAGACAAACAGAACAACCCCCG